>OY804576.1:12989360-13159071 GCA_963680875.1 Bathymodiolus brooksi
GGGTTGTGTATTCAAACTGACAGCTTCATGTGATAATTTTTTCATTCAATAATAAATGTCAATACCCCGTCTCCGGATGATAAGGTTACCTCCACCAACAAACCTGATCAGAGGAGTTGTGTGCTTTCAACGGTAAGTGGGACGGTTGTAAGCTTGTACGTATTAATTAAAACATAATCATAATTCTCTAGGCTTCGGCGGCGCTAAGTTTTACCCATATACGTACATCTGACCAGCATATGGGTGCTAGCTTAATTTATATCATTTAAGCTGCATATACAAGGCCAGGGACCATAAAAGGCAACCAACGTTTGCTTTTGAATTTTAAACACTTTTTTCGTGCTTTTGTTATGCCCATTGATTTACTGAAAAAATACAAATGTATCGTGCTTCCGTTTAATAACCTATGTTTCCCCAATGCAAATCATTTGAAATGTATCAGAACGATGACGTTTTTGATGACAATGCACATATCAAGTTAAAATTTAGCTATTATTCATTTTATGATTCCAGAGTTATGCACCTTAATTGAACAAAATATAAAATGGTTTCCGTGCCCTAAGGTTAGTTTCCCTAGGTCATTAAAAAGGGAATTTTAAACATGTTGTAAACTACAATACATACTTTGTCATTATTCCGTCCGTGGTTACAGAGCTATGCACATTAATTCTTTGAAAAAATGACAAATTTGTGTTTTTCGTGCTCTATCTTCAGTTTCCCTTGGCCAGATGTTTTGAAATTTTAGCACAACCTTTTTGACAAGACGATCACAATACACAGGCCTATAAATGCATGCTTATGCTAAATGATCCTTTTTTGCTAGTCAGTTTTACTTGGAAAGTTTGCCCCCTCACTTTCCGGTCGTCTCGTGAGGCTTGCCGCCACTTTCCCGTTGTCTCCTAAAGCGTTCACCGACTTTCCAGTCCATTCCAACGCTTCTGAATATATAACAAAATAGCATAAGCTCGCAGTAAGCTTTTGAACCGACACATGACGTAGCATACATACTCAAGTGTACAATGAAAGTTAAAACAATGGTTACAATGCAGAAGCATATTCTTCAAGAACATTCGACCAGCAGTGTGTACAAACATGCATTAAGGTGGGTTTATACTCCGGGTGCGACAGCGATGCGAGGGATTTGCGATGTCGCTTTCAATATCGATATCCCATCGCAGCGACAATGCACGTCATCGCTGACCATCGCTAGCAAAAATTTTCGTCGCAAGTATCATCGCAAGCTGTCGCAGCAGAGTTGAAATTATTTTAACCTTTTAGATATATCACTACCGTCGCTGAGTAATTGCCATCTGAAATCATATCAAAATCACTGAAAACGATAGTAGCGACGCGACAAAAAAAGCAATGATTTCGCAATAGTGTCGCTTCTCCATCGCAACAATTTCATTGCTTGTCGCATCGCTGTCGCACCCGGAGTATAAATCCACCTTTATTATTTATTTGTCTTATGATGGTATATTTTATGCGGAATTTTTAATTTTATATTACTCATTGAACTTAAATATTTACTATTTGTCAAATTAATATGACAAGCAGTGACAAGCTTCCTACTGGTAGATAACAAGAAGTTAACATTTGATTTGGTCAGGCAGATAGCTTGTTAGTACACTTTTATCCCAAGAAGTTAACATTTGATTTGGTCAGGCAGATAGCTTGTTAGTAGACACTTTTATACCAAGAAGTTAACATTTGATTTGGTCAGGCAGATGGCTTGTTAGTAGACACTTTTATAACAAGAAGTTAACATTTGATTTGGTCAGGCAGATAGCTTGTTAGTAGACACTTTTATACCAAGAAGTTAACATTTGATTTGGTCAGGCAGATAGCTTGTTAGTAGACACTTTTATACCAAGAAGTTAACATTTGATTTGGTCAGGCAGATAGCTTGTTAGTAGACACTTTTATACCAAGAAGTTAACATTTGATTTGGTCAGGCAGATAGCTTGTTAGTAGACACTTTTATAACAAGAAGTTAACATTTGATTTGGTCAGGCAGATAGCTTGTTAGTAGACACTTTTATACCAAGAAGTTAACATTTGATTTGGTCAGGCAGATAGCTTGTTAGTAGACACTTTTATAACAAGAAGTTAACATTTGATTTGGTCAGGCAGATAGCTTGTTAGTAGACACTTTTATACCAAGAAGTTAACATTTGATTTGGTCAGGCAGATAGCTTGTTAGTAGACACTTTTATACCAAGAAGTTAACATTTGATTTGGTCAGGCAGATGGCTTGTTAGTAGACACTTTTATAACAAGAAGTTAACATTTGATTTGGTCAGGCAGATAGCTTGTTAGTACACTTTTATAACAAGAAGTTAACATTTGATTTGATCAGGCAGATAGCTTGTTAGTAGACACTTTTATTTAAAATAGTTTATCTTTCTACTTAATGCTGCATGATTAGTAGAGAAATAACAAATAACAATTTTATAATATTTGGTTTGACCCGACCGATGCTTGAATTCATGATCTATCACAATCGAGGCAAGCGCGCTAACAATTACACCACCGATATTCGAATCCATGACCTATCACAATCGAGGCAAGCGCGCTAACAATTACACCACCGATGCTCGAATCCATGATCTATCACAATCGAGGCAAGCGCGCTAACAATTACACCACCGATGCTCGAATCCATGATCTATCACAATCGAGGCGAGCGCGCTAACAATTACATCACCGATGCTCGAATCCATGATCTATCACAATCGAGGCGAGCGCGCTAACAATTACATCACCGATGCTTGAATCCATGATCTATCACAATCGAGGCGAGTGCGCTAACAATTACACCACCGATGCTCGAATCCATGATCTATCACAATCGAGGCGAGCGCGCTAACAATTACACCACCGATGCTCGAATCCATGATCTATCACAATCCAGGCGAGCGCGCTAACAATTTCACCACCGATGCTCGAATCCATGATCTATCACAATCCAGGCGAGCGCGCTAGCAATTACACCACCGATGCTCGAATCCATGATCTATCACAATCGAGGCAAGTGCGCTAACAATTACACCACCGATGCTCGAATCCATGATCTATCACAATGGAGGCAAGCGCGCTAACAATTACACCACCGATGCTCGAATCCATGATCTATCACAATCGAGGCGAGCGTGCTAACAATTACACCACCGATGCTCGAATCCATGATCTATCACAATCGAGGCAAGCGCGCTAACAATTACACCACCGATGCTCGAATCCATGATCTATCACAATCGAGGCAAGTGCGCTAACAATTACACCACCGATGCTCGAATCCATGATCTATCACAATGGAGGCAAGCGCGCTAACAATTACACCACCAATGCTCGAATCCATGATCTATCACAATCGAGGCGAGCGCGCTAACAATTACACCACCGATGCTCGAATCCATGATCTATCACAATCGAGGCAAGTGCGCTAACAATTACACCACCGATGCTCGAATCCATGATCTATCACAATCGAGGCAAGCGCGCTAACAATTACACCACCGATGCTCGAATCCATGATCTATCACAATCGAGGCAAGCGCGCTAACAATTACACCACCGATGCTCGAATCCATGATCTATCACAATCGAGGCAAGTGCGCTAACAATTACACCACCGATGCTCGAATCCATGATCTATCACAATGGAGGCAAGCGCGCTAACAATTACACCACCGATGCTCGAATCCATGATCTATCACAATCGAGGCGAGCGCGTTAACAATTACACCACCGATGCTCGAATCCATGATCTATCACAATCGAGGCGAGCGCGCTAACAATTTCACCATCGATGCTCGAATCCATGATCTATCACAATCCAGGCGAGGGCGTTAACAATTACACCACCGATGCTCGAATCCATGATCTATCACAATCGAGGCGAGCGCGCTAGCAATTACACCACCGATGCTCGAATCCATGATCTATCACAATCGAGGCAAGTGCGCTAACAATTACACCACCGATGCTCGAATCCATGATATATCACAATCGAGGCAAGCGCGCTAACAATTACACCACCGATGCTCGAATCCATGATCTATCACAATCCAGGCGAGCGTGCTAACAATTACACCACCGATGCTCGAATCCATGATCTATCACAATCGAGGCAAGCGCGCTAACAATTACACCACCGATGCTCGAATCCATGATCTATCACAATCGAGGCAAGTGCGCTAACAATTACACCACCGATGCTCGAATCCATGATCTATCACAATCGAGGCAAGTGCGCTAACAATTACACCACCGATGCTCGAATCCATGATCTATCACAATGGAGGCAAGCGCGCTAACAATTACACCAGCAATGCTCGAATCCATGATCTATCACAATTCAAGCGAGCGCGCTAACAATTTCACCACCGATGCTCGAATCCATGATCTATCACAATCGAGGCGAGCGCGCTAACAATTACACCACCGATGCTCGAATCCATGATCTATCACAATCGAGGCAAGTGCGCTAACAATTACACCACCGATGCTCGAATCCATGATCTATCACAATCGAGGCGAGCGCGCTAACAATTACACCACCGATGCTCGAATCCATGATCTATCACAATCGAGGCAAGCGCGCTAACAATTACACCACCGATGCTCGAATCCATGATCTATCACAATCGAGGCGAGTGCGCTAACAATTACACCACCGATGCTCGAATCCATGATCTATCACAATCGAGGCGAGCACGCTAACAATTTCACCACCGATGCTCGAATCCATGATCTATCACAATCGAGGCGAGCGCGTTAACAATTACAGCACCGATGCTCGAATCCATGATCTATCACAATCGAGGCAAGCGCGCTAACAATTACACCACCGATGCAGTATCGTTCTCTATATTAGTAACTGGATGTTACCTGTCGTTATTTACAAGTTTCCCTGTTATTGAAGCTATAAACGTATTAAATATAATAATTTTTATGTTATACGTGAATGGCAACATAACATTGACAGTATTGTTTGAATTTGTCCATTCTAGATATGGGAAAAGGTTCATAAACGATGATGTTCAATTTAAATGTTGTGACCACGTTCATGATAATGACACACATTACAACTACTATGTTAGAAGATCTGTTACTCTCCACAAGATAGGATACACGGGTGCTCTGATGTCATTCTATGGCGATTTAGTATTTAGTATGAGTTTACTTCTGATTTTTAGTGGGGTTCGTGTTACTCGATCTAGTTTTATGAGTATGTTTTGTGGATCGTTGTTTGTCCCTTTGTTCTTTTCATTTTGGCCATTGTGTTGTCTGGCCTTCGAGGATTATGATTACCCCTCTTCTTCTTAATGTATGATTACCCTTTCTTCTTAACGTATGATTACCCCTTCTTCTTAACGTATGATTACCTCTTCTTCTTAACGTATGATTACCCCTCTTCTTCTTAGCGTATGATTACCTCTCTTCTTCTTAACGTATGATTACCCCTCTTCTTCTTAACGTATGATTACCCCTCTTCTTCTTAACGTATGATTACCCCTCTTCTTCTTAACGTATGATTACCCCTTCTTCTTAACGTATGATTACCCCTCTTCTTCTTAACGTATGATTACCCCTTTTCTTCTTAACGTATGATTACCCCTTCCTCTTAACGTATGATTACCCCTCTTCTTCTTAACGTATGATTACCTCTTCTTCTTAACGTATGATTATCCCTCTTCTTCTTAAAGTATGATTACCCTTCTTCTTAAAGTATGATTACCCCTCTTCTTCTTAACGTATGATTACCCCTCTTCTTCTTAACGTATGATTACCCCTCTTCTTCTTAACGTATGATTACCCCTCTTCTTCTTAACCTATGATTACCCTCTTCTTCTTAGCGTATGATTACCCCTCTTCTTCTTAACCTATGATTACCCTCTTCTTCTTAACGTATGATTACCCCTCTTCTTCTTAATGTATGATTACCCTTCTTCTTAATGTATGATTACCCTTTCTTCTTAACGTATGATTACCCCTTCTTCTTAACGTATGATTACCTCTTCTTCTTAACGTATGATTACCCCTCTTCTTCTTAGCGTATGATTACCTCTCTTCTTCTTAACGTATGATTACCCCTCTTCTTCTTAACGTATGATTACCCCTCTTCTTCTTAACGTATGATTACCCCTCTTCTTCTTAACGTATGATTACCCCTTTTCTTCTTAACGTATGATTACCCCTTCCTCTTAACGTATGATTACCCCTCTTCTTCTTAACGTATGATTACCTCTTCTTCTTAACGTATGATTATCCCTCTTCTTCTTAAAGTATGATTACCCTTCTTCTTAAAGTATGATTACCCCTCTTCTTCTTAACGTATGATTACCCCTCTTCTTCTTAACGTATGATTACCCCTCTTCTTCTTAACGTATGATTACCCCTCTTCTTCTTAACGTATGATTACCCCTCTTCTTCTTAACGTATGATTACCCCTCTTCTTCTTAACCTATGATTACCCTCTTCTTCTTAACGTATGATTACCCCTCTTCTTCTTAACGTATGATTACCTCTTCTTCTTAGCGTATGATTACCCTTCTTCTTAAAGTATGATTACCCCTCTTCTTCTTAACGTATGATTACCCCTCTTCTTCTTAAAGTATGATTACCCTTCTTCTTAAAGTATGATTACCCCTCTTCTTCTTAACGTATGATTACCTCTTCTTCTTAACGTATGATTACCTCTTCTTCTTAACGTATGATTACCCCTCTTCTTAACGTATGATTACCCCTCTTCTTCTTAACGTATGATTACCCCCTTCTTCTTAACGTATGATTACCCCTTCTTCTTAACGTATGATTACCCCTCTTCTTCTTAGCGTATGATTACCCCTTCTTCTTAACGTATGATTACCCCTCTTCTTCTTAACGTATGATTACCCCTCTTCTTCTTAACGTATGATTACCTCTTCTTCTTAACGTATGATTACCTCTTCTTCTTAACGTATGATTACCCCTTCTTCTTAACGTATGCTTACCCCTCTTCTTCTTAACGTATGATTACCCTTCTTCTTAACGTATGATTACCCCTTCTTCTTAACGTATGATTACCCCTTCTTCTTAACGTTGGTATTTATTATTATGGTCATATCTTTCTTAGAGGTAAGAAATTAACAGATTTTATTACTATCTGGACAAATAATACAATATACATATATTATATGTAGTAATATAACTAAAATTAATGAGTGAAACCATAATTACTAATTAATCAATTTATGTCATTTAATCCATATATTTTGAAATGATTACTTCATGTTACTTTACCCAAGTCATGTTTGTGCAGTTCTTATTTAGATATTTAATGAGTACCCAACACCACTAACATGTTTAGAAGGGGAAGGTAACACGGGAGTAAAGGTTGCCATAATAATTTCCGAGCTAAAAATATTGCCTCATCAAAAACAGCAGTCAACTCCAACTCAAGATAGCACACACGAGAAACGCACATGATAGTAAGACTACACTATACATTACCCATTCCGTCATAAGCGCGTGAAATGCTTGTAAAGAGAACTATTTTGCAAGGTGTTTTGTTTTATTGTATTTACAATGTATTGACTATATTTGAATAATTTGTCTTACAGGGTGTCATCATGGCCATACTAGACAGTCATTGTCTTCTCTATCACTGGATCATAGGGTGTCATCATGGCCATACTAGACAGTCATTGTCTTCTCTATCACTGGATCATAGGGTGTCATCATGGCCATACTAGACAGTCATTGTCTTCTCTATCACTGGATCACAGGGTGTCATCATGGCCATACTAGACAGTCATTGTCTTCTCTATCACTGGCTCATAGGGTGTCATCATGGCCATACTAGACAGTCATTGTCTTCTCTATCACTGGATCATAGGGTGTCATCATGGCCATACTAGACAGTCATTGTCTTCTCTATCACTGGATCATAGGGTGTCATCATGGCCATACTAGACAGTCATTGTCTTCTCTATCACTGGATCACAGGGTGTCATCATGGCCATACTAGACAGTCATTGTCTTCTCTATCACTGGATCATAGGGTGTCATCATGACCATACTAGACAGTCATTGTCTTCTCTATCACTGGATCATAGGGTGTCATCATGGCCATACTAGACAGTCATTGTCTTCTCTATCACTGGATCACAGGGTGTCATCATGACCATACTAAGACAGTCATTGTCTTCTCTATCACTGGATCATAGGGTGTCATCATGGCCATACTAGACAGTCATTGTCTTCTCTATCACTGGATCACAGGGTGTCATCATGGCCATACTAGACAGTCATTGTCTTCTCTATCACTGGATCATAGGGTGTCATCATGGCCATACTAGACAGTCATTGTCTTCTCTATCACTGGATCACAGGGTGTCATCATGGCCATACTAGACAGTCATTGTCTTCTCTATCACTGGATCATAGGGTGTCATCATGGCCATACTAGACAGTCATTGTCTTCTCTATCACTGGATCATAGGGTGTCATCATGGCCATACTAGACAGTCATTGTCTTCTCTATCACTGGATCATAGGGTGTCATCATGGCCATACTAGACAGTCATTGTCTTCTCTATCACTGGATCACAGGGTGTCATCATGACCATACTAGACAGTCATTGTCTTCTCTATCACTGGATCACAGGGTGTCATCATGACCATACTAGACAGTCATTGTCTTCTCTATCACTGGATCATAGGGTGTCATCATGGCCATACTAGACAGTCATTGTCTTCTCTATCACTGGATCACAGGGTGTCATCATGGCCATACTAGACAGTCATTGTCTTCTCTATCACTAGATCATAGGGGGTCATCATGGCCATACTAGACAGTCATTGTCTTCTCTATCACTGGATCACAGGGTGTCATCATGACCATACTAAGACAGTCACTGTCTTCTCTATCACTGGATCACAGGGTGTCATCATGGCCATACTAGACAGTCATTGTCTTCTCTATCACTGGATCACAGGGTGTCATCATGACCATACTAAGACAGTCATTGTCTTCTCTATCACTGGATCACAGGGTGTCATCATGGCCATACTAGACAGTCATTGTCTTCTCTATCACTGGATCATAGGGTGTCATCATGGCCATACTAGACAGTCATTGTCTTCTCTATCACTGGATCATAGGGGGTCATCATGGCCATACTAGACAGTCATTGTCTTCTCTATCACTGGATCATAGGGTGTCATCATGACCATACTAGACAGTCATTGTCTTCTCTATCACTGGATCATAGGGTGTCATCATGGCCATACTAGACAGTCATTGTCTTCTCTATCACTGGATCATAGGGTGTCATCATGACCATACTAGACAGTCATTGTCTTCTCTATCACTGGATCACAGGGTGTCATCATGGCCATACTAGACAGTCATTGTCTTCTCTATCACTGGATCACAGGGTGTCATCATGGCCATACTAGACAGTCATTGTCTTCTCTATCACTGGATCACAGGGTGTCATCATGGCCATACTAGACAGTCATTGTCTTCTCTATCACTGGATCACAGGGTGTCATCATGGCCATACTAGACAGTCATTGTCTTCTCTATCACTGGATCATAGGGTGTCATCATGGCCATACTAGACAGTCATTGTCTTCTCTATCACTGGATCATAGGGTGTCATCATGGCCATACTAGACAGTCATTGTCTTCTCTATCACTGGATCACAGGGTGTCATCATGACCATACTAAGACAGTCACTGTCTTCTCTATCACTGGATCACAGGGTGTCATCATGGCCATACTAGACAGTCATTGTCTTCTCTATCACTGGATCATAGGGTGTCATCATGGCCATACTAGACAGTCATTGTCTTCTCTATCACTGGATCATAGGGTGTCATCATGACCATACTAGACAGTCATTGTCTTCTCTATCACTGGATCACAGGGTGTCATCATGGCCATACTAGACAGTCATTGTCTTCTCTATCACTGGATCATAGGGTGTCATCATGGCCATACTAGACAGTCATTGTCTTCTCTATCACTGGATCATAGGGTGTCATCATGGCCATACTAGACAGTCATTGTCTTCTCTATCACTGGATCATAGGGTGTCATCATGGCCATACTAGACAGTCATTGTCTTCTCTATCACTGGATCATAGGGGGTCATCATGGCCATACTAGACAGTCATTGTCTTCTCTATCACTGGATCATAGGGTGTCATCATGACCATACTAGACAGTCATTGTCTTCTCTATCACTGGATCACAGGGTGTCATCATGGCCATACTAGACAGTCATTGTCTTCTCTATCACTGGATCACAGGGTGTCATCATGGCCATACTAGACAGTCATTGTCTTCTCTATCACTGGATCACAGGGTGTCATCATGGCCATACTAGACAGTCATTGTCTTCTCTATCACTGGATCATAGGGTGTCATCATGGCCATACTAGACAGTCATTGTCTTCTCTATCACTGGATCATAGGGTGTCATCATGGCCATACAAGACAGTCATTGTCTTCTCTATCACTGGATCATAGGGGGTCATCATGGCCATACTAGACAGTCATTGTCTTCTCTATCACTGGATCATAGGGTGTCATCATGGCCATACTAGACAGTCATTGTCTTCTCTATCACTGGATCACAGGGTGTCATCATGGCCATACTAGACAGTCATTGTCTTCTCTATCACTGGATCACAGGGTGTCATCATGGCCATACTAGACAGTCATTGTCTTCTCTATCACTGGATCATAGGGTGTCATCATGGCCATACTAGACAGTCATTGTCTTCTCTATCACTGGATCATAGGGTGTCATCATGGCCATACTAGACAGTCATTGTCTTCTCTATCACTGGATCATAGGGTGTCATCATGACCATACTAGACAGTCATTGTCTTCTCTATCACTGGACCATAGGGTGTCATCATGGCCATACTAGACAGTCATTGTCTTCTCTATCACTGGATCACAGGGTGTCATCATGGCCATACTAAGACAGTCATTGTCTTCTCTATCACTGGATCACAGGGTGTCATCATGGCCATACTAAGACAGTCATTGTCTTCTCTATCACTGGACCATAGGGTGTCATCATGACCATACTAGACAGTCATTGTCTTCTCTATCACTGGATCATAGGGTGTCATCATGGCCATACTAGACAGTCATTGTCTTCTCTATCACTGGATCATAGGGTGTCATCATGGCCATACTAAGACAGTCATTGTCTTCTCTATCACTGGACCATAGGGTGTCATCATGACCATACTAGACAGTCATTGTCTTCTCTATCACTGGACCATAGGGTGTCATCATGACCATACTAGATAGTCACTGTCTTCTCTATCACTGGATCATAGGGTGTCATCATGGCCATACTAGACAGTCATTGTCTTCTCTATCACTGGATCATAGGGTGTCATCATGGCCATACTAGACAGTCATTGTCTTCTCTATCACTGGATCACAGGGTGTCATCATGGCCATACTAGACAGTCATTGTCTTCTCTATCACTGGATCATAGGGTGTCATCATGGCCATACTAGACAGTCATTGTCTTCTCTATCACTGGACCATAGGGTGTCATCATGACCATACTAAGACAGTCATTGTCTTCTCTATCACTGGATCATAGGGTGTCATCATGGCCATACTAGACAGTCATTGTCTTCTCTATCACTGGATCACAGGGTGTCATCATGGCCATACTAGACAGTCATTGTCTTCTCTATCACTGGATCACAGGGTGTCATCATGACCATACTAGACAGTCATTGTCTTCTCTATCACAGGATCATAGGGTGTCATCATGGCCATACTAGACAGTCATTGTCTTCTCTATCACTGGATCATAGGGTGTCATCATGGCCATACTAGACAGTCATTGTCTTCTCTATCACTGGATAATAGGGTGTCATCATGGCCATACTAGACAGTCATTGTCTTCTCTATCACTGGATCACAGGGTGTCATCATGGCCATACTAGACAGTCATTGTCTTCTCTATCACTGGATCACAGGGTGTCATCATGACCATACTAGACAGTCATTGTCTTCTCTATCACTGGATCATAGGGTGTCATCATGGCCATACTAGACAGTCATTGTCTTCTCTATCACTGGATCATAGGGTGTCATCATGACCATACTAGACAGTCATTGTCTTCTCTATCACTGGATCATAGGGTGTCATCATGGCCATACTAGACAGTCATTGTCTTCTCTATCACTGCATCACAGGTTGTCATCATGGCCATACTAGACAGTCATTGTCTTCTCTATCACTGGATCACAGGGTGTCATCATGGCCATACTAGACAGTCATTGTCTTCTCTATCACTGGATCATAGGGTGTCATCATGGCCATACTAGACAGTCATTGTCTTCTCTATCACTGGATCACAGGGTGTCATCATGGCCATACTAGACAGTCATTGTCTTCTCTATCACTGGATCATAGGGTGTCATCATGGCCATACTAGACAGTCATTGTCTTCTCTATCACTGGATCATAGGGGGTCATCATGGCCATACTAGACAGTCATTGTCTTCTCTATCACTGGATCATACGGTGTCATCATGACCATACTAGACAGTCATTGTCTTCTCTATCACTGGATCATAGGGTGTCATCATGGCCATACTAGACAGTCATTGTCTTCTCTATCACTGGATCACAGGGTGTCATCATGGCCATACTAGACAGTCATTGTCTTCTCTATCACTGGATCATAGGGTGTCATCATGGCCATACTAGACAGTCATTGTCTTCTCTATCACTGGATCACAGGGTGTCATCATGGCCATACTAGACAGTCATTGTCTTCTCTATCACTGGATCATAGGGTGTCATCATGGCCATACTAGACAGTCATTGTCTTCTCTATCACTGGATCATAGGGTGTCATCATGGCCATACTAGACAGTCATTGTCTTCTCTATCACTGGATCACAGGGTGTCATCATGGCCATACTAGACAGTCATTGTCTTCTCTATCACTGGATCATAGGGTGTCATCATGGCCATACTAGACAGTCATTGTCTTCTCTATCACTGGATCATAGGGTGTCATCATGGCCATACTAGACAGTCATTGTCTTCTCTATCACTGGATCACAGGGTGTCATCATGGCCATACTAGACAGTCATTGTCTTCTCTATCACTGGATCATAGGGTGTCATCATGGCCATACTAGACAGTCATTGTCTTCTCTATCACTGGATCACAGGGTGTCATCATGGCCATACTAGACAGTCATTGTCTTCTCTATCACTGGATCATAGGGTGTCATCATGGCCATACTAGACAGTCATTGTCTTCTCTATCACTGGATCATAGGGTGTCATCATGGCCATACTAGACAGTCATTGTCTTCTCTATCACTGGATCATAGGGTGTCATCATGGCCATACTAGACAGTCATTGTCTTCTCTATCACTGGATCATAGGGGGTCATCATGGCCATACTAGACAGTCATTGTCTTCTCTATCACTGGATCATAGGGTGTCATCATGGCCATACTAGACAGTCATTGTCTTCTCTATCACTGGATCATAGGGTGTCATCATGGCCATACTAGACAGTCATTGTCTTCTCTATCACTGGATCATAGGGTGTCATCATGGCCATACTAGACAGTCATTGTCTTCTCTATCACTGGATCACAGGGTGTCATCATGACCATACTAGACAGTCATTGTCTTCTCTATCACTGGATCACAGGGTGTCATCATAGCCATACTAGACAGTCATTGTCTTCTCTATCACTGGATCACAGGGTGTCATCATGGCCATACTAAGACAGTCACTGTCTTCTCTATCACTGGATCATAGGGGGTCATCATGGCCATACTAGACAGTCATTGTCTTCTCTATCACTGGATCATATGGTGTCATCATAGCCATACTAGACAGTCATTGTCTTCTCTATCACTGGATCATAGGGTGTCATCATGGCCATACTAGACAGTCATTGTCTTCTCTATCACTGGATCACAGGGTGTCATCATGACCATACTAGACAGTCATTGTCTTCTCTTATCACTGGATCATAGGGTGTCATCATGGCCATACTAGACAGTCATTGTCTTCTCTATCACTGGATCATAGGGTGTCATCATGGCCATACTAGACAGTCATTGTCTTCTCTATCACTGGATCACAGGGTGTCATCATGGCCATACTAGACAGTCATTGTCTTCTCTATCACTGGATCATAGGGTGTCATCATGGCCATACTAGACAGTCATTGTCTTTTCTATCACTGGATCATAGGGTGTCATCATGGCCATACTAGACAGTCATTGTCTTCTCTATCACTGGACCATAGGGTGTCATCATGGCCATACTAGACAGTCATTGTCTTCTCTATCACTGGATCATAGGGTGTCATCATGGCCATACTAGACAGTCATTGTCTTCTCTATCACTGGATCATAGGGGGTCATCATGGCCATACTAGACAGTCATTGTCTTCTCTATCACTGGATCACAGGGTGTCATCATGGCCATACTAGACAGTCATTGTCTTCTCTATCACTGGATCACAGGGTGTCATCATGGCCATACTAGACAGTCATTGTCTTCTCTATCACTGGATCATAGGGTGTCATCATGGCCATACTAGACAGTCATTGTCTTCTCTATCACTGGATCATAGGGTGTCATCATGGCCATACTAGACAGTCATTGTCTTCTCTATCACTGGATCATAGGGGGTCATCATGACCATACTAGACAGTCATTGTCTTCTCTATCACTGGATCACAGGGTGTCATCATGGCCATACTAGACAGTCATTGTCTTCTCTATCACTGGATCATAGGGTGTCATCATGGCCATACTAGACAGTCATTGTCTTCTCTATCACTGGATCATAGGGTGTCATCATGGCCATACTAGACAGTCATTGTCTTCTCTATCACTGGATCACAGGGTGTCATCATGGCCATACTAGACAGTCATTGTCTTCTCTATCACTGGATCACAGGGTGTCATCATGGCCATACTAGACAGTCATTGTCTTCTCTATCACTGGATCATAGGGTGTCATCATGGCCATACTAGACAGTCATTGTCTTCTCTATCACTGGATCACAGGGTGTCATCATGGCCATACTAGACAGTCATTGTCTTCTCTATCACTGGATCATAGGGTGTCATCATGGCCATACTAGACAGTCATTGTCTTCTCTATCACTGGATCATAGGGTGTCATCATGGCCATACTAGACAGTCATTGTCTTCTCTATCACTGGATCACAGGGGGTCATCATGGCCATACTAGACAGTCATTGTCTTCTCTATCACTGGATCACAGGGTGTCATCATGGCCATACTAGACAGTCATTGTCTTCTCTATCACTGGATCACAGGGTGTCATCATGACCATACTAAGACAGTCATTGTCTTCTCTATCACTGGATCACAGGGTGTCATCATGACCATACTAAGACAGTCATTGTCTTCTCTATCACTGGATCACAGGGTGTCATCATGACCATACTAGACAGTCATTGTCTTCTCTATCACTGGATCACAGGGTGTCATCATGACCATACTAGACAGTCATTGTCTTCTCTATCACTGGATCACAGGGTGTCATCATGACCATACTAAGACAGTCACTGTCTTCTCCATCACTGGGTCCAACAAGTAATTATTTACCTCAGGTTTCGACTACCAAGTTTTCTATAGTGGTAGCACCGTTCCGCTGCCCTCTTGGTCTGAAATGTACGGTGTTCCTACTATGGCTGGATGTAGACTCTTCAGGGTATTTTTGTTCCATGCCAGTCGACACTTTCACGGGGTTTAAGCTTCCACGTTCTAGACACGTTTAATTATTGTGGCTCAGATTTTCCACTTCATTGGCCCCTCGACCTCATGGTCTCGTACTCGTGTTCAACTAAATTCTGACATGTCAGTTGTTTGCCTCCTCCAAGATGTTTTGTCAGGTTCCAACTAGTGCGCTCCTGTTGATGTTGAACGGCAACCGCATGGACCAGCATTAACAGTAGTCATACCTTACCCTTGGAAAGTTTCAGAAATCCGTGAAGATTGTAATAAGCTACCAGGACGCTTGACAATTCTGGAACCTTCCACTTCCCAGGCATATTCGCACTAACCGCCCCCACCTTTTATGCTGGAGAAACGAGAGGCAAATGAGATGTCTATGGCTCTAGGGAGTCAAGGATGGAATCTCTGCACTGATATGGCTTTTCTCTTATCTACCAGGCGTTGACGAATTATACTGTTACAACAGATTTGTAAGTTGTAGGATAACAAAGATCCCGAGACTGAATAAAATTTGTGAATCGTATGATGGAACTGAGAGACCGGGCAATACATCACCAGGGATGTGGCCAATGTCCCAGTTGCCTCGTATCCCAACAACCAACGAGAGTTTAATTTCCCCTTAAGACTTCTTGGTCCTGTAGCAGAAGAGAAATGTCTGTTCCTGTATCAGAAATACAATATTTTCTGTCTCATAAGTCACTGTCAGCTGGTCAGTTTTGATAGCTGTTAGACACCCTTAAAAATATATCTAGTTCACAGGCAGGTTTTGTACTATTGGGACAATTTTATATTTTCATCTTCTACTACTTCTAACAAATACTGATCTTCAACATTGTTTCAAGATACACATAACAATTTAAATGATTAATATTACATTTTAGAGATAGCAACCTTGAATGTCTCACTTGAGCTGTGGAAAACTGTTCAAGTAGGAGACTGCACTAGCGAAAAAGATTCCAGCCTTTGTTAAGTCATGCATGGAGTAATTACAAATGATGAGAAATGTACACGCCCGAGATTATTAAGGATGTTTTACTCTTGTCTGATTTAGTAATACTTGTAGCAACAACTTTACTATTAGTGTGTACATGACTAGTCAGGCCTCCTCACACCTGTACTCAAGGAGAGTTTAAACGTTGTAACATGTCCCCAACACTTATGTCTTTAGATACTGCATTGGGTCATTTTGATCCCATCAATTTCGCCTTTATTATATGGGTCCCTTGTATAACAAAGCATACTCAAGCGATGTTCTGACCAGATATTTATAAGATTGTTTTTGTTGTGCAGATCAGTGTCAAGGATATTGGTGTTTAACACCCCCTTCTACAATATTTCAGTGATATCTTGGCAAGTCTGTTTTATTGGTGACGGAGATCAGAGTGCCTTGACAAAACCATCTACCTGCTGCAAGTCACTGATAAACTACAAATGTATATGACTAGTACAATGCTGTTTGTCTCATCCTAATACACAATGGCTACCTTGTGGAAATTAAATGTTGTTCTTTTCTAACACCTGGGATATTGTGGAAGATTGTGTAGTCTCGTCTTTTGTTTTTGTATTGTTCCCTCAGAATGGAAAAAGACGTCAAATAAGACAGGAATGGGCATAAATGATAATGGTATCCAACACGTCTTGGCTCTATGAGTAACACAGTGGGTGTCTTATAAGAGGCAGGAACTGCTTACTGATTGCGAGCACCTGGGTTTTACCTCCGGTTTTTGGTGGGGTCTGTGTTGCTCATCTTTCTAGTCTTTGCCCTGTGTCTTATGTTTCCCATGTTGCCCGAGTCTCTGGATTGTCCATTCTTGATTGCCCCAACATTAATTATCTACATAACACATTTGATTGGTCTCAGGGAAAAAGACGTCAAATAAAACAGGAATGGGAATGAATGAAAATCTACATTACAAATTTGACTGTTCTCATCAAGTTTGTTGTCATCTAGTTTATTACATATACAAAGATATTTATATATTTTTTTTAAATTTATGATGCTTGGCATGGAAAATAATGGTTTCGTACAAACAAATTACAATACAATGTAAACTTCTATAAATTGCACAATGCTAAAATATAAGGAAGTAAATATTACATTTTGACTGGAAAATGATGGATAATAAAACAATAATGGAAGAAATTAAATACAGCCTAAAGGAAGTTACTTGTATCAAACTAATACAACCTCATGGAAATACATTCTTATAGAATTATTCTGGAAAATACAGGGAAGCTAATAATATAAACTACATTTTCTAAAAAAAAAACTTGCTTAACATGAAGTACTACCACACAGAAGAGAGAAACAATTCAAATGAATTATAATAACACTAATTACCATGTTAGATTATCAAACAAACAAACAAAAACAAGTGGCCATATAATTCATTAACTCATAAATGTGTGTTGTGAGTCATCAGTCATGGTCATGAGTAATTATTTCATTGATGATCATGATGATGATTACTTGTATCAAATGATAAAGGCTAAAACAAAGTTATTTGTATCAAAGATAAAGGCTTTAATAGTTACTTGTATCAAAGATAAAGGCTAAAACAAAGTTATTTGTATCAAAGATAAAGGCTTTAATAAAGTTATTTGTATCAGAAGATAAAGGCTTTAATAAAGTTATTTGTATCAGAAGATAAAGGCTTTAATAAAGTTATGTGTATCAGAAGATAAAAAGCTTTAATAAAGTTATTTGCATCAGAAGATAAAGGCTTTAATAAAGTTATTTGCATCAGAAGATAAAGGCTTTAATAAAGTAATTTTTTGGTAGGAATAGTTGTTCATATTATTAAACATTCTGAAAGTGAAAATCAGTTTGTTAGTCACTTGTGACATGATTTAATATTTAACCTTAATATTTTCCAATAATTTATTTTCCTGTCAAAAGTTGATAATACTCTAAACACTTCAGAAATATTTTTGTTAAATCAATAATCTTACTCATTATTTCAACATTTACTAATCAAAATAAAAATGCTTTAAGCACAGAAAATTCTAAATCTTTGTACAGAGTTGAAGCACATATAATTTTCTTGTGCTTTAGATGGCAACAATTGAATTTTAATACCATTAAACTACTATTATAATAGATTTTTATTACCATAAATCACATGACCAGTATGTGGTCTATTTTTGTACAGCTGTTTGGATGCAAGACATATCAAAATAGAAATAAAAATGAGATATGTATTCAAACAATATTCTTCCATTTTTTGTCTTAGAATCAAAGCAACAAACAAAATCATGACAAATGTGATTGTTATGCATACACTGGGAAAAACAAGAATGTTCTAGTTTGTGTTTGGTGGGAATGTTTTGATCTACCTCTTTCTGGAATACTGTATACAACAATCATAAATAAAATTATATGCAGAGTTGTGCTAAAAATAACCCCCCCTCATTTTCAGTACATAATACAATAGTTACATGTGTAAACTGACTCTATTTAGATGTTAGTCATTTGTATAATAGCCAAGTGTATGGACTGGACTGGAGAATTAAACTAAGATACCTCAATATCAACAATTCTCATAAGACATTTCCTTGTATAACTCAAGTATATAGTTCATAGTTTCCTGTGTATTGGATTATAAAAACTATGAGACTCGGTGGGCTGAGCTTGCGTCACTCACCTGTCACTTTTTGGAAATTTTATACAGAACCTTCCATAGATACTTCCTACCAAATTTCAATTAATTTGGCCAAATGGTTTTAGAGAAGATTTTTTTTAAATGGCCAATCACAAACAAGAACTGCAGATGGCAGTCATATTAGTTGTATGGTCAGCACGAAATATGGAATTTTTTTACGGGATCTCCCATACATCATTTCTACAAAGTAACAATTTATTGTACCTCCTAGTTTCAGAGAAGATTTCTTAAATTTCAGACAATCAAAAACAAGAATTGCCCATGGCAACCATGTTTTTTTGTCCAATTGAGATAAAATGAGGAAATTTTATAGAGGATCTTCCATAATAACATGTAAAATATTTGTTCAGAGAAGCTGTCTAGAAATTAGTCTATGTTTGTTTTAATAGCATTTCTTTGTTATCTTGAACATTGTCAGGTCTGTCATCAAACTTAAAATTACCTGATAGTTATTAAATTAAAAAGCAGAGAGTATATATTATGTTAAAAGATTTTTGATCATAGATGTGTATCATAAGACAAACAATAACAACAAAACAATTTAAAACAATGAAACATGAAACTATAAAAACTGATAAATACTAATTAAAATAAAATATTTTACCTACAGAGTATGATGCAGCTATAACAAGTTATCATAAGTACTAAAAAAACATTGGTTATTTTCAGGAGAGGAATTTGTACAAGTGACTGTGTCACCTGTTTTCTTATGCATGCCTATATGTCATTCCATGTTTATGTATTTATTTGCAAAAATATTGTTTACACTTAAAAAAAAACCGCAGAGGCTCTCAAGAGTCTCAAGGACTGATCAACTACATGTAAATCTAAAGTTAACACATGGAAACCATTCTTTCTACAGACAGACGACAACAGACCCATAACATAATATTACAGGAATTTTTTACGGTGGTATATAAAAATGTGGAAAATCATTTTGTTCTGTAACGAATCATACACAATCGTAACATTGCTACCTTAAACTTTGAACTGACTACTTTCTAAACACATGTAGTTGAAGATAAAATACAGTCAAACTTGTATTCAATGGCTATCCTTGGGACAATGGAAAAATGACTAAACAAGACAAATGAGTGCTTATTTAAGATCGATTGATCCAAATTTTCAGTTCCGCACCTGAATGAGATTCGCATATTACTCTTAGAGGAAAGCATTTTAATAGAAAAATCAGTAACGCACCAAAGGTGCGAAAGCCGAGTTGCGAACATATGGATGAACAGTGCCTAGTTATATAATTCTGAACCTTATTCTTTGCTGTGATATTTATTTATTTTGTTTAGTGCTAGAATCTGCTTGCTTGCTTTCTAGAGCTTTTTATATGCAAGTCTGTTTCTTTTATTTGTATGTGCTGGAGTTTTGTTGCAAGCTCGCTTATAGTATCAAATTTGTGTTCCATATTTAGAAGTTGTGACCTTGACCTTTGAACTACAAACCTTAATATCAATAGGCTTCCTCCTCTCACCATCAGGCATGGTGTACCAAGATTCATTTAGATCCGACATTTCGTTCTTAAGATATCGTGCGGAAACAAAAAAAAGTATCTAATTTTTGTTCTATATTTAGAAATTGTGACCTTGACCTTTGACCTACAAACCTCAATATCAATAGGCTTCCTCCTCTCACCATCAGGCATGTGTGTACCAAGATTCATTTAGATCGGACATTTCGTTAAGATATCGTGCGGAAACAAAAAAAGTATCAAATTTTTGTTCTATTTTTAGAAGTTGTGACCTTGACCTTTGTCCGACAAACCTCAATATCAATAGGCTTCCTCCTCTCACCATCAGGCATATGTGTCCCAAGTTTTATTTAGATCCTACATTTTGTTCTTAAGATATCGTGCGGAAACAGAAAAAAGTATCAAATTTTTGTTCTATTTTTAGAAGTTGTGACCTTGACCTTTGTCCGACAAACCTCAATATCAATAGGTTTCCTCCTCTCACCACCAGGCATGTGTGTACCAAGTTTCATTTAGATCAGACATTTCATTCTTAAGATATTGTGCGGAAACGAAAAAGTTGACGCCCGGACAACATTCATCATATTATAAGCCGAGTTCGACTTCATCACAACTCTGCTAAAAATTGCCAGCTCGCTTATAGTATCAAATTTTTGTTCTATTTTTAGAAGTTGTGACCTTGACCTTTGACCTACAAACCTCAATATCAATAGGCTTCCTCCTTTCACCATCAGGCATGTGTGTACCAAGATTCATTTAGATCGGACATTTCGTTAAGAAATCGTGCGGAAACAAAAAAGTATCTAATATTTGTTCTATTTTTAGAAGTTGTGACCTTGACCTTTGTCCTACAAACCTCAATATCAATAGGCTTCCTCCTCTCACCATCAGGCACATGTGTACCAAGTTTCATTTAGATTCTACATTTTGTTCTTAAGATATCGTGCGGAAACGAAAAAAGTATCAAATTTTTGTTCTATTTTTAGAAGTTGTGACCTTGACCTTTGTCCTACAAATCTCAATATCAATAGGCTTCCTCCTCTCACCATCAGGCATATGTGTACCAAGTTTCATTTAGATCAGACATTTCATTCTTAAGATATTGTGCGGAAACGAAAATGTTGAAGCCCAGACAACATTCATCATATTATAAGCAACTCGGCTTAATGGTGGTCGCTTTGTAATGATCAGGTGTGATTAAAGAACTGATTAACACCATATTTGAATTTTTGCAGACATGAGTTTGATTGGAAAAAAAATCATATCTATTGAAAATGGAGGTTTGCAAACATACACTACAGAGAGTGCATAATTGTATTGAGTATTTTATCTTTACATTTAAGATAATTATATGGATGATTATTGATCTATTTAACTGTTATCCGATATTTTGTGTGATTACACCGTTTCAAAATGTTCACGTCCCAAAGACCACAGTTGGCAATTAGGTTTTCTTGCATCATAATCCACAATTAACATTCTTATTTAATAAGAAAAGTACATATGTTTGTACTATTGTTAAATACCACAGAATAATTTGTTTAGAATAATGATAATAAAAGGAATTAATAGATGTATGCTTACATGCTCCAAGTGAAAGTCTCCATTTTATCACTGTCTATTGAGATAAACTCCCCTATCTAGATCTCTCCTGTATTGCTCAGGTGTTTGTGTAATGATTTACAGTTAATTAGTTACAATCTAATAGCTAAATTGGCGTAATCATGTATTGAGAACAGCTCTAAGGTTAATTAACGGTCATTTGTTTTGTTTAGAACGATAAGTGAATGTTAAATACTGGTTACCGTATTTTACGGACGATAGGTCGATATTTTTTTTCCTCAACACGCTGGCTTCGACCTATCGTCCACATCGACCTATACAAGGATGAAGTTAAAAAAATCTGGAATCCCTTAAAAAAAATCTTGATAAAAATGACGATTTTGTTTACAGTATACCTTGAATTTGCTGTAGGTTTTTTTTCTGAATAAGAAGACTGAAATCATCGATGTTCTTGGGGAATAAAAGTATACTAACAAGGGGTGCAATTCCGGGGAAAAAATGTTCAACATCCGAAAAAAATCAATAATATTCAATGATTGAAGTGTTAGCGAAAATCAGTTCAATATTGAATTGTATAATAAAATATATACTATAAAAAATGTATGTTGTTGAAAAAAAATCACAGGGTGGATCGTTTTACAATATAAAATTATTGTCACAAAATATCTAAATATAGCTATATAGGTTTTCCATCTACCACGAGCATGCGCACGGGGTTTTAGTAAAAAATGGCGGTTGCATTACATCTCACAATAATTTGAATACACGTGGAGAACAAGCTTTTTATACTAAATATACTGGAAAATAATTATCGATTTCGTTAAACTAGAATGTTCTACACTTGAATTGGTCAATTAGGAACAAATAAAATAATCACCATGAGATAATCAACACAGGTGAACATCAGTCGGCACTTAATTATCCTGATCAGCTGATTGAAAATTTACTGGACCGAGACGATCACATAATTTGTGTACTACTAATTAAACACAGCTTAAAGGTATGTCAATAAAACTGCACAAGGTGATACATTGTTTTGACAGCTTGATTATTTTATTGTATGAACATCCGTTTACCATCTATTGTAACACCCACAGATGGCCTGATTCGAATGTCATCGATGTCTGGCTACCAGACTCCCCGTAAAAAACAAGTTTAAAAACAAAATTTTATTTAATTTAATTTTCATAATTATTTCGTTTATGACACATAAGAATAGTATTCTTGAGTTAATACTTACATATACTTACCGAAGAACATCGTTATAGGGCAAATGTTTACCGATGTAAAAAAAAAAACACAAAAAAAGTTTGATGTGACGATACTTACCCAAGTTGTCATCGGCATCCTCGACCTATGGAATGCTTCGACCTATCTTAGTATTTCCCAAAAAATTTAGACGAAAAGCAGCAATTCGACCTATCGTCCCCATCGACCTATAGTCCGTAAATTACGGTAACTAATACGAAGGGATAAACATAAAGAGTGATCATTGACCATGTTAGTGAACTGACTACTTATTTAAAATAACATGTAAATCTGGTCTGGAAGGTTTTTAATTGGCCGTTTACACCACATGACCTTTAATACAAGGTGACTATTACAGCAAGTTTGACTGTAAATCCAATGGAAGACATTTATATTGACAAACAAATGAAAGGGTTGATAATGGACACTTATACAGATATAAATATGAATACAAAAAAATACTTAAAAAATCTATCACAACCAGTAATTAGTTTTATCTCTAGTCTTTATCTTCATCCTTTATTTCTAAATCAACACTTCCATTATCTGTTACATTTCTATCATTCTCTAGTAATGGTGCATCTACAAACCAAATTATAATGAAGTTAACAATTAAGTCAATCTATATAACAAAACATGTCAATCTATATATAACTATTATAATGAAGTTAACAATTAAGTCAATCTATTAAGAACAATCTATATAACAAAACATGTCAATCTATATATAACAATTATAATGAAGTTAACAATTAAGTCAATCTAAAGAACAATCTATATAACAAAACATGTCAATCTATATATAACAATCTATACAACAAAACATGTCAATCTATATATAACAATCTATACAACAAAACATGTCAATCTATATATAACAATCTATACAACAAAACATGTCAATCTATATATAACAATCTATATAACAAAACATGTCAATCTATATATAACAATCTATAAACTTGTATCTGTTTATTATTTCTTAACCCATTCTACATATCTATTACAAACTTTTGAATGTCAATTTCTGACATTACATCTAATGATTTATTCAGTAGCCTAGTGAAGGGTTACCCAGAGAGCAGCATTCAACAAGGGAAAGCTCAACAAGTATATATCAAAAGCAAGTGTGTACACATTATTTTGCTTGACATGGTAGTTTGCTGAACCCACTATTTTGGGCATTTGTCACATTTTTCTATTACAAGTGTTGATCCTTTTAGCCCCCTTTAAGCTCATCTAAATCATAAGAACTAGCTAGATCAAATTTCATTGAAAACATAGGCTTGTAATTTTCTAAAGAATATAATTGAAAATAATTAAACAATCAATTCAAAGAAAAAAAATCTTCAAACATGTTAAAATTAGGTGAAAAATATAAATTGTGTATATTTTCCATACATGTATATATGAAATTATAGAATTTGTGCTCCATTTGGCATCTTCTACATAAAATACTATTTTATTTGGTGTAGTCTTACACAAGTATCATCTTAATAAAAGTGTCTTCATTTCAATTTTATATGATACTACAGTATTAAATTCACATCTTGCCAATGACGAGGAGCACATGATATAACTTAATGTGATAGTTTGTCAGAGACTTGTGGCAGTTCTGTGCTTTTCTTCAGTTTACCCCACCAATAAAACTAACCATACCAATATATCTGAAAAATATTGTTGACAGTGGCATTAAACACTCATAACCCTAACCGCCACGATTTAACTGAAATATTGTTGAAAGTGGCATTAAACACCATAACCATGACATAAATTTATAGTATAGACAATTTTAGCCAGTTAACCCAAACGCATGTCTTTTCAGAATGAAACAAAAATTGTATGAAGGGCAATCTGCTGAGAGAGACTTCATTGTATATTTAATAGGTTAGATAACTGAAGGAAATAGATAACTTGTCACATAATGTTTGTCATTACTATTTATCATACTGCTTGAATGACCTGAACTTTGTAACTTTTGGTTGACCGTTATGGAATATCCGTGGTGGATATGTTCCACTTGTTGTAAACACTTCCCGGTCCTTTCCTCATTCACAACTTATTACCGGGTTTGTAACTAGATTAACACGACGGGTGCCACTAGTGGAGCAGGAACTGCTTACCTTTCCGGAGCACCTGAGTTCACCCCAGGTTTTTAGTGGGGTTCGTGTTACTCGATCTTTAGTTTTATGTGTATGTTTTGCAGATCGTTGTTTGTCCTTTTGTTCTTTTTCTTTTGACCATTGTGTTGTCTGTTCTTCTTCGATATATACGGATTCTGATTTCCCCTTTGGTATCTTAAAACTTTTCTTTGTAATTTGGAGAAGAAAAAACTGTCTTATTCAATCATTTTGAAAAAAACTATTTTGATACCTTCTGTGACAATATTTTCTTGGGATGTGTTGACACTGCCAGCAGTGGCTGTCCCAGATCCATATGAAGGTCGTGATGTAGCACTGTCTAATGTATCTACAGTAACTGATGTAGAGGCATCACTCAAACTATAATTAACTGTATCAATAGAACCAAACACTTCTGATATACCATCTCGGTTGACTGTACTCATGGTAGTTATGGAATGTCTGTTGGAGTGTACTGATTGTATATCACTACTTTGAGCATTATTGTTTCTAACAACATTAGGAATGCTAGGCAGTGGTCTAAATTCATTAGATACTTGAACTTCCAATGGTCCTTGTCCCCTCTGAATGCTAGATGATGAGTTATTTCGTACAGCCTCTTCATAAGTTGGCAACCTGGCTGCATCATATCCTATTAATGCTACCCTGTCTAATTCATCAAATGAGCTGCTGTGTACCCTTGTGTAGGGTGGAGGTATGCCAACCTGGTGATAATGACGTGGACGAGGTTTACGTTTTCTGACTATCATAACAATCATAATAAGTAACAGTATTCCAAGGACACTACATGCTGTAGCTATGACAACAGCCAATGTATTCATGCGAGTTGGATCTGTACTACTACTAGTGTTTCCCTCAGTGTCTATGGCAACATTGTCAACTGGAGAGAAAAATCAATTACATAGCATGAATATTAAAATTTCAGGATACATATATTTCATATTTGTTCTTAATCATTTTCACTTCGATCCAACTTTCATTATTATTTTCTTAATAAACAAGTGTGGACACAGAAATGTGCTGTCCAAAAGGCAAGTGTGGATGTCAATATTTCATATTAATAACTTTATAAAAAAAAAAAAAATCATGGACACAGGGGTCCTGGATTTTTTTTAATAAAAAACTAATGCTGGATTATTATTTTTGCTTTAAAAGTCTGGTCCTGTGTTTTTATTTCAAAGGATATAAAATTGTATCATTAATAATAAATTAATAAATAATAAATTCAGATTTTCTATTTAAAATAAATCTCATTTACAAAACCACTGATATTTGTTCAATTTTTAACACTGATTTAAGCTTTAGTCGCAACAAATTTATTTTCCTCTTTAAACTGTCGAAACATAACATTTATTTAACTGTAAAATCCACCCCCCCTTTTTTCTTGCTTAAATCAATGATCAACAATATTCCAGAATCAAACAAATGAATAAATATAACATAGATTTCTTTTACATGCATCTTTTTACCATGCGGAGTCAGTGTGTTTTAAATCGGTCATCCAATCAGGACACTCATTATTCTTGTCCAAGATAAAAATACATCGCTAAAATTACCTGTGGGTGTTTCCCCACTTCAACTCGTAAATTTACATAGAAATCGGAGATATTTCGTCATAAAACTTCACACATAGTTTTGTCTATCATATTTCTTGAAGACAAACATAAAATGTTATTGCATTTATCAATATTTTATGAGTATCAACAGTTTTTTCAACATCGTATCTGTTTCTCGATACAGCCGCCCGATTACAGTGACCCGTGACCCACTTTAGCACGTTCCACCAGTTTTTTCTTAATAATGTTGTTTAATTATATACAATACTCAACTTACTGCATAAACTTTTATGGTTTTTATTCTTAATGGTAAACAGTTGGATATCATGATATAAATATTTTCCTATAAAAATTTAATAAAAAATAGTCATGTAATTCTTTCCAATATGATATCTTCAATGTAACATGACTGCATGCTGTGTAGTGCTCAGAATACCACAATTTGTTTGTCATGTTTATGTCTGATCTGTCGGTCACATATTATTGAAGAAGAACAATTAAAAAGTGGCCTTAACTTCCATGAAGCTGGTCTGTCTGGAATTCACAAAGTAGAAAGTGGATAAGAGGTCTTAAATCCTACATTAGATAAAAGATTAGCTACCTACACAAGATAATAGAACACATATACTGAATATAGCACATAAAAAGGGATGTAACTTCATGTACTGATCTGCTTGGAAAATCGTAACAATATGGTTCAGACCATTGTCGATCCTGTGCTCAGTAGTTTCGAGATATACTTGTATCATTGGTTTCACTTAATAGCAGCAGATGAAGTTATAAAACACAATGCACCCACCACAAGTTTTATGTAAACTTTTCACCTTTGAAGGATTGATACTCACTTGTACATAGTGTAGAATTTCTTTGGCAACAAAGTTAGTGATATTGTAAATTTAAAGTTACACAAAAAGGAATTATATTAAGATAAATTGATGATGTATACATATATGTCTTGACAAGCAAGATAAAAATTCAAATTCATTGTAACCATACCCTTGACACAAGTTGGCTGGTCGTAGTTCCACCGTCCTCTGTTAGTACATGTCAACAACTGATTTCCCACAATTCTATAGCCAAGATTACAAGTACATTCTATTTGCATTGACGAATAGATTGGCTCACAATAACTTAGATCTTTCTTTGAATTACAGCGACACTGGCCATTTGGAATCGGGGATACTGGAGGACAATATGTTCCTTTAGATGAAAGTAATACACAATTAATAATTGTTAATTCTGAAATCATGTCTATGATGAATATTGGTATATACATATAACAACAGAGTTTAAAGTTTAACTGCTAATAAATGTGTCTAGTTCTAGACTCAAGATATAATTACAATAGATATTATACACAAACCAAGTTGTATGGGTAAAGCTTGAGTTTAAAATTGCTTCAATCTTATAAGAATTAATTAATTAATCATATATCTAATAAGTTAGGCAAATGGATTTTCAAATTCACTTTCTGGTCAAAAAGATATGTTGCTCAACCGAGGCAAATAACATAAATCCTGCATACATCAATCAATTGTAAAATGCACTCACTATGGATCTTGAAATCATCAGTGAATATTTACAAATACAGACATGTGTTTTTACAGTAACACAGCTTTTTATCAAGGAGGTACAGTTTAGCATAAAAAATAACATGAAATAGTTCCAATGGTTGTGGAATTAATCAGGAATATTGTTTTTTATTGTAAACACAGCAATAGCATATGCAATCTCACTACTCAAGCTTCAAAAAGTAACCTAATCATACACACTATATGTTTGACCAACACACAGTAGAGCCATGTGATAAAAGTAACCTAATCATACACACTATATGTTTGACCAACACACAGTAGAGCCATGTGATAAAAGTAACCTAATCATACACACTATATGTTTGACACAGTAGAGCCATGTGAAATTTTAGTAATTTCATTATCAAGAAATGTAACAGAAATGACATGTTGGTCTAGAACAAAGCGGACATCATTATCATCTCATCAAAATGAAACTTGTTCTTGCCATGGTGTAGCTGAAACATTGCTTATTTGGTTTGAAACAACAATCACTCACTAACTCAATCGTTTATCAGCATACTACATATTTTCATATACTCATTTGCTTTGAACAACAATCACTCAATTGCTCAAGTGTTTATCAGCATACTACATATACTCACCCTCTATACTTGAAGATCTTTTACATATAGGTGTATGACGTGACCATGTTAAATCTTTTAGACACTCTATAATAACGTTTCCTAACAGCTGATATGATGTATTACATTCATATTTCACTTTTGTTCCAGGAAGAAATAAATCTGTTCTAGCAGGGATTTGATAATAATGACCATTTTGGATGGTTGGTGGTGGCTGACATGGTGGAAATTTCACAACTGAAACAACAAATATCATTTAATGCCATTTTTACAATATGTGTACATGATGAAAAAAAGCACTTCAAGACTCTGCTGTACTCACACAAATCAAACAGAAAATAAACAAAAAATTCAATATCAAGATATATCTTTTAAAGCATATAGTTTTAGCAAGAATATTTTTCAGTTCAATAATTTCTGGAAGGAAGAATTAATTCCTCCCTCCCTAACAGTTCTGTGTTCAATTCATAAGAAATTGACAATTACAGCCTGGAATCATACTGTGTTGTGAGTTTTAACATGGGTTGGCAGATATTAGTATTTTATCCCTAGCGGTAGTGAGTGAAAATAGAAGCTTAAAATGTTAACAACCATGTAAATAATTTTACTTTGTGATTTTATCACCTGGCTTAACTGTGTGAACCGGTACCATGCATGTGCTAATGAGATTTTGCCATCTAAATAATCACTCGTTTGTTTGCAAAGTGAAGAAAGGATGTCATATCAGAATATTTATTCTATAACCAGATATTGGCATAGTCTAAGTGAGGGTACCATGAAGCTGATGGTGTTGCACAGTACTAATAATGTAAAGGGAAGAATCAAAACTCTACTGTTTACTACATTAAAAATATCTAAGTTTTCATGTGAATTCATTGAGTTGACTTGTAAAAGCTGGTACAAATATTATGCCGTACGACTTTGATGAGAATGTGTAAGAAGAATAATAATAATCAACTCTTCACCAAGTCGACAAAAAGTTACCCTTGCAATATAAAAAATAAAGGGCAAGTCCTTCATCCTGCATCAGTTGATATATATATTTTAACATCTTTTTTTGATATCGTTGTGCTAACATTTTAGACGTTTATATATATATAAACGTCTAAAATGTTGGCACAACGATATCAAAAAAAGATGTTAAAATGTAAATAAACGTCTAAAATGTTAGCACAACGATATCAAAAAAAGATGTTAAAATGTAACAAAAATAACTATAAGTCTACAAAAAGACTTTAATTATAATTAAATCGACGGATATTTCGCTTGACCGAAAAGCTTTATCAGCGTCTGTAATCTGATCTGAAAAATTGTCACGTGACCATCAGTTATCGTGACGTAAATTACTAAAAATCATAATCTTGAACTTTATACTTTATATTATTCAAGTATATATGTACACTAATTTATAAACAATATGAAAAGAATGAAAAAATGTAATGATGAAGATTACCAACTAGCTAAGGACCAGGCACTGGTTAAAAAGTTAAAAAAACAAAAGATTTAGGCCTTTTTGTTTATGCCTTCCGGATGTAATGTTTGTAACTCGCGGATCCAAAAACTCTCTCTTTTTTGTCTTTGATTTTCTTTCCAACTTGGATTGTGGTCAATGATATAAATTTTGGATCTGCCAAAGTCATCCAATGAGTGCCCCGGCAACACAAAGTGTTGACTCATGGGCAAGAGTGTCTTTTTCGTAAGGTCACTTCTGTGTCCATTCATTCTTTTGTTGAATGGTTGGACACTTTCTCCTACGTATTGCGACCTGCAGACGTGACAGTCAAGGAGGTAAACCACATTAGGTGTTTTGCAATTGACATTGCAAAATATCTTATACTCCTTTCCTGTCGTCTTGCTATGGAACACTTGTGGGTGTTGCAATTGGAGACAGCACTTGCAACGCTTGTCACCACATGGTTTACACTGGCCCGTAGCAAACCATTTTTGTCAAATAGATCATAGTGTGGACAATTTCAAGGTCTTAGGAATAGATCAAGTGCAAGGTGACAAAATCCACAGGGAAGTGAAAGAATCATTGTGGATTAAAAAACTTAAGACATATGAACCACTAGGACTGAATACAAAGATGGAACGGTATTAACTTTTTTCCGGGAATTAAACGTCATGAAAGTCATTGTTATATTATAACGTCACGTTGCTATGTGTGTATGTATTGTTTTTATTCTGTAATAAATTTCCACTGAGGAAAGCTGTGTAAACAGCAGAAACGCATGGAATATGGAATAAGAGTTTTTATATAGGGTGTTGATGTGGTCGAGGGCACTGGACGTAAGGCTAAGCGATTGGTGCTGCAGTGTATCAATGGTGTGGGTTCAAATCCCGTCGAGGGAAGAACAAAAATTTGACAGCTCTAAAATCTAATTCTAACACTGTTTGCTTTAATTTTCAGACGTATATATAAAAATATATATACAGTAGACTCCACTTAATTGCAAAATTCGTATTATTGCAAAAAAAGCTTAAACACCGATCCATTTACCATTCATTTAACGTTAAAACACGCGGTTAATGGCAAAATTCGCTTTATTGCAAAGACAATTTTTGCCAAAAATGTATAAAAGTGTCGGTTATTTGCAAAACTACTCTAGAACTGATAAAAAAAGAAGGAGAAAAAAAATCCAATACACCTTTGAACTAATTGATTGATTTTGTTCATGCAGATTGATGTTGAAACGGCGTGTGGTGATAACCTGATCAGACATTTGGAGACGCTTTGAACTATTGAATATTTTAATAAAAATCCATTTACATGTTTATTTGTGTTTAATCCTTTTCCTGAACTTCAATAAAGTTCTAATAAAGAACGTTTTGTGTTATCAGTAACCTCAATCAGTGTTGATCGTCCGCCATTTTGATTCAATAATTAAGTGTGTGACCTTACAGGTAAAAGCCCTGGTGTCTATTTTTAGATTTGTAACAATCAGCAACGCAGCAATTCAAAACACATAATTAGTGATCAAAGAAATTAATATGAATGCTGATCAGTGATTAAAAACTTCAAGAGAAGTTAAAATATGTTTACTTAGTTTGTTAATTAATTAATGTAAATTAGAACATCAAACAAAAAATCAAAGCGGATTAATTATTTTTTTATTTATTTAATAATGAAAAGTATTCAGATTTTGGGCTTGTGGTTTTTTTTATTTTGCTATAAAGCATAGGGGAAAAATGAGTTCGTCATTCAGTAAGCAAAATGTCATCCTATGGTTATAAATATCCACCATCACGTGATATAAACAACTACACAAATCCTCAATACATAAAGCTCCCATTACACAGAAACGGAATGAAGTCAACAACAGAGATATCTATCGATAATAACCTACCAAGATGAAAAGTAAAACCCTACAGTTATAAATAACAATATGGATACTGCAGTAACTATCATTAATTTAGTAACAACTCATTTACAGTACACAAAACGTAACATCTATCGCGTGATCATGTGACACTCGATGTACACAAAAAGCTCCCCCAATCCACAGAAATGATGGAAATATTATTTACACCAGTAATAAACAACAAAGACTTTCATTAAATATTCTAATTTATTATTTACATTCATGCATTTACTTTATCAACATATCAGCAATATCAGCTCCAGGTAAACAAAATGTCAATGTCACGGCACCTGTAGTCTATACTTCCGGTCTGAATAGCATTTCGTTTTATCGCAAAGTCCGCTTAATTGCAAAATTTTCTCTGACAAATAGGCTTTGCAAATAAGCGGAATCTACTGTATATATAACCTTTTATAAGAACATACTCATATCACTGAAACAATGTGGAAGACTACCATATGTATCTGTGATATATATAACCTTTTATAAAAACATACCCATATCCCTGAAACAATGTGGAAGACTACCATATCCATCTGAAGACGTCCACTTGGCATTCACACATTTGATATTAAACTGGTGTACTGTGATACTATTTGCTTTGATTTGATTCCGACTTGAATGGAGAAAATATCCACCATTGATACAATGTAACACTCCTGTTCTGCCATAATTTTTCCATTCAAATGTTGAATGATCTATCAGCGGACGACTGCATGCTTTGCTTGATGCTGAAAAATATTTTTCTTTATAATTACTAATTACATAGAGTGTAAAATATTTTGATGCAAATACTTTAAACTGACCAATGAAAAACATGCATTAGTTTTTATGAATATCAGTGATATCAGGGGCATATAATATTGAGTTAATAATTTCTTCCATCACAATCATTAAATTATCAAGTAAATATTGTAACAACTGGTGATTATTTACTTGATATAATGAGTATTTTGTACACCAGTATCAATTGTACCACAGAATATAATATATTTGAAATTTGGACCCCTTTTGCACAATAAGATAAGTAAATTAATTTATTGACTCATTATTAACTCATTAAGATGAACATTTGGCAAAAAACTACATTAAGATTGGGTGAAAAAAAAAAAACTTTCTGAAATTGACACTTTTTCGATCTAAGAAACCATAAGAGATAGATGAAATACATACTAACATCTCAATACAATCAATTTAAAGAAAAAAACATCATAATTGGATGAAAATAAAAATTCTACATATAATTCAAATATGCAAAATGTGTTTCTATAGATGAACATTGATGACATAATATGACCGCAAAATCTTCTCTGGAAAAATTGCACAATTTTTTATACAGTGAAACCTGTCTACACTAGACATTGATTAAACCAGAATCCTGTCTACACTGAACCTTGAATAAACCAGAATCCTGTCTACACTGAACCTTGAATAAACCAGAATCCTGTCTACTCTAAACCTTGAATAAACCAGAATCCTGTCTACACTGAACCTTGAATAAACCAGAATCCTGTCTACACTGAACCTTGAATAAACCAGAATCCTGTCTACACTGAACCTTGAATAAACCAGAATCCTGTCTACACTGAACCTTGAATTAACCAGAATCCACACTGAACCTTGAATAAACCAGAATCCTGTCTACACTGAACCTTGAATAAACCAGAATCCACACTGAACCTTGAATAAAACAGAATCCTGTCCACACTGAACCTTGAATAAACCAGAATCCTGTCCACCCTGAACCTTGAATAAACCAGAATCCTGTCTACACTGAACCTTGAATAAACCAGAATCCTGTCTACACTGAACCTTGAATAAACCAGAATCCTGTCCACACTGAACCTTGAATAAACCAGAATCCTGTCTACACTGAACCTTGAATAAACCAGAATCCTGTCTCCACTGAACCTTGAATAAACCAGAATCCTGTCTACACTGAACCTTGAATAAACCAGAATCCTGTCTACACTGAACCTTGAATAAACCAGAATCCTGTCTACACTGAACCTTGAATAAACCAGAATCCTGACCACACTGAACCTTGAATAAACCAGAATCCTGTCCACACTGAACCTTGAATAAACCAGAATCCTGTCTACACTGAACCTTGAATAAACCAGAATCCTGTCTACACTGAACCTTGAATAAAACAGAATCCTGTCCACACTGAACCTTGAATAAACCAGAATTCTGTCCACACTGAACCTTGAATAAACCAGAATCCTGTCCACACTGAACCTTGAATAAACCAGAATCCTGTCTACACTGAACCTTGAATAAAACAGAATCCTGTCTACACTGAACCTTGAATAAACCAGAATCCTGTCCACCCTGAACCTTGAATAAACCAGAATCCTGTCTACACTGAACCTTGAATAAACCAGAATCCTGTCTACACTGAACCTTGAATAAACCAGAATCCTGTCAACACTGAACCTTGAATAAACCAGAATCCTGTCTACACTGAACCTTGAATAAACCAGAATCCTGTCTACACTGAACCTTGAATAAACCAGAATCCTGTCCACACTGAACCTTGAATAAACCAGAATCCTGTCTACACTGAACCTTGAATAAACCAGAATCCTGTCTCCACTGAACCTTGAATAAACCAGAATCCTGTCTACACTGAACCTTGAATAAACCAGAATCCTGTCTACACTGAACCTTGAATAAACCAGAATCCTGTCTACACTGAACCTTGAATAAACCAGAATCCTGACCACACTGAACCTTGAATAAACCAGAATCCTGTCCACACTGAACCTTGAATAAACCAGAATCCTGTCTACACTGAACCTTGAATAAACCAGAATCCTGTCTACACTGAACCTTGAATAAACCAGAATCCTGTCTACACTGAACCTTGGATAAACCAGAATCCTGTCTACACTGAACCTTGGATAAACCAGAATCCTGTCCACACTGAACCTAGAATAAACCAGAATCCTGTCTACATTGAACCTTGAATAAACCATAATCATGTCTACACTGAACCTTGAATAAACCAGAATCATGTCTACACTGAACCTTGAATAACCAGAATCCTGAATAAACCAGAATCCTGTCTACACTGAACCTTGAATAAACCAGAATCCTATCTACACTGAACCTTGAATAAACCAGAATCCTGTCTACACTGAACCTTGAATAAACCAGAATCCTGTCTACACTGAACCTTGAATAAACCAGAATCCTGTCTACATTGAACTTTGAATAAACCAGAATCCTGTCCACACTGAACCTTGAATAAACCAGAATCCTGTCTACACTGAACCTTGAATAAACCAGAATCCTGTCTACACTGAACCTTGAATAAACCAGAATCCTGTCTACACTGCACCTTGAATAAACCAGAATCCTGTCTACACTGAACCTTGAATAAACCAGAATCCTGTCCACACTGAACCTTGGATAAACCAGAATCCTGTCCACACTGAACCTTGAATAAACCAGAATCCTGTCTACACTGAACCTTGAATAAACCAGAATTCTGTCTACACTGAACCTTGAATAAACCAGAATCCTGCCAACACTGAACCTTGAATAAACCAGAATCCTGTCTACACTGAACCTTGAATAAAACAGAATCCTGTCTACACTGAACCTTGAATAAACCAGAATCCTGTCTACACTGAACCTTGAATAAACCAGAATCCTGTCTACACTGAACCTTGAATAAACCAGAATCTTGTCTACACTGAACCTTGAATAAACCAGAATCCTGTCCACACTGAACCTTGAATAAACCAGAATTCTGTCCACACTGAACCTTGAATAAACCAGAATCCTGTCCACACTGAACCTTGAATAAACCAGAATCCTGTCTACACTGAACCTTGAATAAAACAGAATCCTGTCTACACTGAACCTTGAATAAACCAGAATCCTGTCCACCCTGAACCTTGAATAAACCAGAATCCTGTCTACACTGAACCTTGAATAAACCAGAATCCTGTCTACACTGAACCTTGAATAAACCAGAATCCTGTCAACACTGAACCTTGAATAAACCAGAATCCTGTCTACACTGAACCTTGAATAAACCAGAATCCTGTCTACACTGAACCTTGGATAAACCAGAATCCTGTCCACACTGAACCTTGAATAAACCAGAATCCTGTCTACACTGAACCTTGAATAAACCAGAATTCTGTCTACACTGAACCTTGAATAAACCAGAATCCTGTCCACACTGAACCTTGAATAAACCAGAATCCTGTCAACACTGAACCTTGAATAAAACAGAATCATGTCTACACTGAACCTTGAATAAACCAGAAACCTGTCCACACTGAACCTTGAATAAACCAGAATCCTGTCTACACTGAACCTTGAATAAACCAGAATCTTGTCTACACTGAACCTTGAATAAACCAGAATCTTGTCTACACTGAACCTTGAATAAACCAGAATCCTGTCTACACTGAACCTTGAATAAACCAGAATCTTGTCTACACTGAACCTTGAATAAACCAGAATCCTGTCCACACTGAACCTTGAATAAACCAGAATTCTGTCCACATTGAACCTTGAATAAACCAGAATCCTGTCCACACTGAACCTTGAATAAACCAGAATCCTGTCTACACTGAACCTTGAATAAACCAGAATCCTGTCCACACTGAACCTTGAATAAACCAGAATCCTGTCTACACTGAACCTTGAATAAACCAGAATCCTGTCTACACTGAACCATGAATAAACCAGAATCCTGTCTACACTGAACCTTGAATAAACCAGAATCCTGTCTACACTGAACCTTGAATAAACCAGAATCCTGTCTACACTGAACCTTGAATAAACCAGAATCCTGTCAACACTGAACCTTGAATAAACCAGAATCCTGTCTACACTGAACCTTGAATAAACCAGAATCCTGTCTACACTGAACCTTGGATAAACCAGAATCCTGTCCACACTGAACCTTGAATAAACCAGAATCCTGTCCACACTGAACCTTGAATAAACCAGAATTCTGTCTACACTGAACCTTGAATAAACCAGAATCCTGTCCACACTGAACCTTGAATAAATCAGAATCCTGTCTACACTGAACCTTGAATAAAACAGAATCCTGTCTACACTGAACCTTGAATAAACCAGAAACCTGTCCACACTGAACCTTGAATAAACCAGAATCCTGTCTACACTGAACCTTGAATAAACCAGAATCTTGTCTACACTGAACCTTGAATAAACCAGAAACCTGTCCACACTGAACCTTGAATAAACCAGAATCCTGTCTACACTGAACCTTGAATAAACCAGAATCTTGTCTACACTGAACCTTGAATAAACCAAAATCCTGTCCACACTGAACCTTGAATAAACCAGAATTCTGTCCACATTGAACCTTGAATAAACCAGAATCCTGTCCACACTGAACCTTGAATAAACCAGAATCCTGTCTACACTGAACCTTGAATAAAACAGAATCCTGTCCACACTGAACCTTGAATAAACCAGAATCCTGTCTACACTGAACCTTGAATAAACCAGAATCCTGTCTATACTGAACCATGAATAAACCAGAATCCTGTCTACACTGAACCTTGAATAAACCAGAATCCTGTCTACACTGAACCTTGAATAAACTAGAATCCTGTCTACACTGAACCTTGAATAAACCAGAATCCTGTCTACACTGAACCTTGAATAAACCAGAAACCTGTCTACACTGAACCTTGAATAAATCAGAATCCTGTACAAACCAAACTTTAAATAAAGTCTCAATGTACTAAGTCTTTATTAATTTAACCTGTATAAATTGACACTGTACACAAATAGTTATCAATTGAGAAGTGTTATACCTGACTTAACAGTTACTTTGACAGTATCTATTGACTGCTGTCCAATGGCATCTTCTACTTTCAACATAAATATATAGATCCCTTCCTTTAAATTATACAACTGTAAATATGGTGTATAGATACCCTGAAATATACAATAATATATACCTTGATATATACAATACAATGTATAGGTACCCTGAAATATACAACATAGTGTATAGATACCCTGAAATATACGATACAATGTATATATATTTATATATATAGAAACCCTGAAATATACAACAATATATATATATATACAGTCAAACCTGTCTATAGAGACCATCTATCGTGGCTTCATTTAATATGAAAAATCTATTTTTATGAACTAGTAACAGGTAGTGACTTTGTAAACATGTACTTTCGGGAGTGAGGAAACATAGATGTTGTCAGTAGATCATGCATCCTGTGGTGGTGACCATCTTAAATTTCAGATCACACAAAAAAAAAAAACAATCATTGTACAGAACCATGCAATGAACATTCATGTACAGCACTGGTTCAATCAAGCTTGTAGATAATCATAGATACCATACATTTTTTATATGGTCATATGATAAACGTTTCAAGTCTTTTACTTACTCTCATATCAACAACAAGCTGTGGACCCTCATTCCACCAATGGTAACTAATTATAGCATTATCATCGGTACTACGACTACCATTTAATAATACAGAGGTTTTTGGTAAATATATCACAATATCTTCACCAGCATCAGCATGTGGTGGGTATTCTTCTATTTCTGTAATTATAATTACACATTATATATCCTGGTTAAAGGGAAATTTCGCGATTTTTTACATGTTAGCTAAATATGTTCCTGGTGATATAAAATACATATTCACAAAGTTTTATCGACATATTTCCACAAATAACGATGCAAATCGCAAATTTGTAATTTTAATTCTCTAATTTTTTAATGGGTTGTGACATTTTAGCCCGATAATTGCATTGTGGGATTGAAATTTAAAGTCTGGGTCGCTGATGTTAAATTCGCTTCATTTAAAGCGCTCAGAGGACTGTAATTTAATTCTAATAACCGTTGGAAAATTAAATACTGAAGTGAACAGCTATGTACCTTTTTGACAAACAACTATTTTAAATGAACAAAATGTTTCATTTCCTTTATATTTACAATGGAAAGAGTGTTTTACAACAGTCACCTATATTCACTATATGTAGGATCCCTTTTACAATTATGTTCATTTTGTTTTACTGCTAATGTGCTGAAAAATATAATGGATAATTTTGACAACGCGTAACTTGTGTATTGATCGGATTAATAAAATGGGAATTTGAATACACACTATTTGCTTTCCAAGACGAGTTGGTAGATCGTTTATTATTTATTAAAGATAAAATATTTTTAAAACATTAGAATAAATATAATGTTGAAATAACAGGAACAATTATAATTGTAATTATGTTTTAGATGATAAAAAAGTATACACCATCCTTGAAATTATAAGTTTTCATTATTAGAGGTGCCAAATTGGCCTAACTTACTATATATAGCTGTCTCATCATAATTAATATGTATTCCCAATTTTAACGATCGATGTTCATAAAAGATGTTTTAATCTTAATTAAAGAACTAAAAATTAAAGGTTAGGAGATCGGGTGGCAACTGAGTTTACAAAGTTAGTGTTTAAAGAAAAAAAACCTCTTTGCTCAGTGACCCCCAGAAGGCACAAAACCTAAATATATGATTTTTTTCAGCTTGGAAACCCGTAAGCAAACTTGACCTATAATTTTGACATCCACTGATATTCATTCAGACAAAGTTCGGAAGAGATCATGATCATGAGCGGTATAAACAGATGAAGAGCAGTCAAAATATACAGAGATTAGGCCACACCAAATTTACTTCTTGTTCTTCGGATTTTGTGCTAAAAACGTTGGAGCGAGCAAGTGATTTAAAAATGTTAATTTCTTTTCCTTTTTTTGCTTGTTTGTCATTTTTGATGTGGGAAACGTAAAATATTATGCGGAAAATATATTTCTTATATTTTTCATGTATTTTCAGAAGCGAGAGAACATATTTTAATTTTAAATATTTTATTCTTCAATAAATTAAGGCAAATAATTCCTGAAATAAGAAGTGAAAGGCAGGATTTACTTATTTTTATTTTCATTCTGAAAACGACAAGTACATTCACACCGGTTCACTCAGCAGGGTAATTGCATAATGAGTTTAGGTCCACATGCCAGGCAAAATATACAAGTGTCATTTTACATCCGGTCGACGGGACTCTGACCGAATACTTGAATACATGTGTCACAATCTTTGGCAATAATCAGAAACGCAATACACATTTTGTGACCCGTTAACGCTACCCATGACTAGAATAAGAGATGCAATACACATTTTAAAGGTTCTAATAGGTGATAAAAAATACACGACCCTGATTAAGTATACATTAGGAATGGGTACATATTAATGCACACTGGCGGATCAAGGGAGTATTCGACAATTTAGTAAAATTCGTGTATAAATTGGGTAAAAATTGGCAAACAAGAGCCTGGGATCCCGTTTTCAAAACTGCTGGATCCGCGCCTGATGCAGCAATGATTCTGGGGCTATTTTCACAAAAAAATCTTAGATTAACATTGATCGTAAGTTATATTGAATTGTTCATTTTTATCTTGATTTTTTTTGTGCCTCATCAGAATGATATAACAACAACCAAAATGATGAAGTATAGCAGGGTGAACAGGGCAGAAAATTCTTCTTGTAAACCCCAAACAGTAAAATAGACAAAAAACATTCGTATACAATTTTTCCTTATAAAGACAACAACCATATTTTTTATGACTATTCTGAGTTTAATCAGAAGGGTCCGCCAGTTCGAAAGACGTGATTAAAATAAACAAAAAATGTTTTCTTTACGCAGAGACATATTATATGTTACGCTTTGTTCAAATCAGAAATAACCGTTATGAAAACAGATTAATCTACTTACTGATTCTTTTACAATAAGGAAGCTTTACTGGGCTCCATGTAGAATTATCACATGTTAATTTCTTCTCTCCGACTAATTTATACCCTGGATTACATTCTACCTGTGCTATCGATGGCTTAATGTTAAATCTTTGTACAACTGCATGGGGAATACTTGGTACTGATGAACACCACACGTGTAAATAATCTTTAAATGTTTCTAAAAATGTAAAATAGGAACACTCGTGAAAATAATTTTAAATGTTTCTATAAATGTAAAGTCCTAACACTCGTGTAATTAATGTAAATAAGCTTTTCCTCAAATATTTGTAGTTGTACAGCGGAGCCATCATGGTTGTGATCTTTTGGTAGTTGGATTTACAACTAACTTTGCAATCAGTGCCTATCACCACTAATGTTGTGACTTTGAAATCTGTTCAGGCGAGGTGTACTTGATACAACATTATGTGATAAAAGTTTGTCAGTGACTTGTGGCAGGTCAGTGGTTTTCTCTGATTTCCTCTACGAATAAATCTGACCGTCACGATATAATTGAAATAAATGTTGAAAGTGGCGATAAACACCATAACCCTAACCCGAGCTATCCACCTACAACTTCAAACACTGTAGTCAACTTAAATAGAAAACCCATGTGTAACAGTACTTATAATACTACTAACTGAAAGCTATGTATATGATATATGATGTAAAAGATATGATATGTACTTTAGTATGATAATTACCATTCAACTTTACTGCATCACTCAAATAAATAAGAAAAATGATTTTTAACGTTGTAGCTGTCATCCAGCCAGTATTAACCATCATCAAACTGTTAAATCTAAAAATAATGAATTACAGGTTACATTAATTTCAGAGCAAAATCTGTCGGAAGAATGATGTCATTTCGACATTTGCCTATTCCTAATACATGTCTCCGAAAGATTTAAAAGCAATTGCAAAAATTTCAAATAGTCACAGTCTCACAGTCTTAAGCAGGTTGGTTAGTGGCAATGCACTGAAGGAATTTTTAAGCAAGAAGCTTAGCATTTCAATATCTGGTTAAAATGAGGAGTTTCATTTTAAACCTAAAATACCAAAGACATACTTTAATATGTTTGACAATGTACTAATAATACAATTATACGAGAACTATGTAATAAGTGAGTGATTGTTGTTGAAAGACATGCGACCAAGTTTTATAGCTATTCATTAGCGAGAACAAGCTATTTTTTTTTATAAGATTATGATGATGTCTGCTTCTTACATTAGACTAACATGTTGGGCTTGATTTTAGTAGTGCTAGCTCACTGAAAAAAATGGTCAATGGATAGTTTTATATTTTCATATTTATATAAAATGTACAGTACAGACATATCACTCATCTTGGTGATTTGGATATATCTTTTGTTCTATTAAATATTTCTTCAAAAATTCTTTTACATTTAGAGTTTTACTTACTATCACTCAAAAGGCATCTCAAAATAAGTAAATAGATTAAACAGACAAAAATACATATCAGTATCACTAAGAAGAGTGATGTATACGTCTGTCACAGTGATTTATCACTCTATGTCTCCATGACTGTACTGTATATACCATTCCTGATAAAGTGACATAAATATATGATGTTCCTGTTCTGGTACATTAGGATATGATTAGTCTGAGATTCCTCTGCCATCCGACGGCTTTTTGTTCGACTTGCTGGAGCCGTGGGACATCAGAGCGCTCTCCATAAGGAAAACAGCGGATTTGCTGCTCCAACTCTGGGTCGGCACATTTCCACGTTTCGTGGCTATCAGATTTTATTTTCTATCCGAAACCCTATATAAATCGCTTCACCAATCATTTTTCTATTCATTCACAACCATCTTACCCTCAGAAAGTGGTGTTACACTCGATTACAGCACGCTTTTGCCTTAGACCCTATCATTTCGCCATTTGACTTTCATTTTCGAACATTTGTCACGTGACTTCGAGAAAACTACGATTACCGCAATGCATCATGGGAGATGATTTGCATATATGGTCTTACCTTGTCCAAAATGAGAGGGGGGGGGAGAACGTAACACATGCTCTTTCCGAAGCACGTGGGTAACACTGCCATTGAATCTTTTCTTTCCAACACATTTTGTATTATTTCATTCTGCTCTGATTTGAGGGTACCTGGTCATTTCGCCCCGATTACCTGTTCGCCCCGGAAAGTGTGTTGATTCGCCCCACTTAATCGCTATTATATAATAATAGATGAAGTCTTTTTCGACAATTTTTTGGTAATTATTTATTTATTATTTACAAAAAAATAAAATAAAAATAATAAAAATATATGATAAACAACGGAGTTAACATCATCATGATGTTATATTATAATATTTAATAATTATTGGTCAATTATTACTAATTAAACTGCAAAAATAAATAAAGAGAAATTAATAAAAAAATTGAAAATTGTAATTATTTTTATTCTTTGATCTGTCGTCTGTCGATTACTAATTCGGCCACACGATTTACCACACAAGAAATCCTATACAATTAGAAAATAATGTAAAAACCAACAAACTGTAAGGTTCAGAGATGCTATGTCTGACTTGGTATAAATTTTATATAAAAAAAAAGACTTATAGCTACTGGTACAGAATATTTAAAACACTAAACAAACCCTACATCAGTGTTCATCGTATAAATAAAAGAACACTTACAAAAAACAAAAACAAATATACAAACAAACAAATAAAACAAAAATAAAAACAAACAAATAAACAAAGACAAATAAAAGAATATTAATGTACCAATGGTATTTTGAACGAGTTTATGTTCAACATGCAGTCTAGAAAATTGCACGAATGGAAATGAAAGATTTTTTTTCTGAAAGAATACCAGTTAATAGAAAATGCATCATAAACATAATGAGCAAATAAACAATTAAAATATAAACAATTCTGAATGTTTTGGTGTAAAATTTGTTAAAATCTATCCAGAAATGACTTCATAAATAATTTTTTGAAAAAATATGGTTTTGGTTGATTATATAGGGATTTTTTTTACATGTTGCAATACTTTTGGCAGAATACTGTAATTTGAAGCCATGCAGAACAAACAATACATACATACTAATTTATTACTGTATTGTTCAAAGAAATTTTAGGTGTCAAACAATGAAAGTGAAGCCATACATAATATTAAACACGTCAAGAAAGCATGTTAATTATGAGGAAGACAAAAATAAAGTACCCATGAACAAGCCTTACAACATCCAAAATACGAATATTTGCAATGGTATTTTCCATATTTCATTTTTTAAAGCACTATTAATAAATGAGGGCGAAAGGGAATCGGGGCAAAACGATCCGGGGCGAACGGGAATAGGGACAAAACAACTCACGGAGCGAACCGACTCGGATTCGATTTGAGGTGTAGATGGAACTGTTTGTCCTGCAGAATACGCTTCATATCATCTTCCTTGTGATTTGTATGTTGTTGTTTATGTATGCAAATAATTTGGCACGCTGCATTAAGTAGCTCCCATCATGCAATGCGTTGCTGTCATCATTCAGTTAGTATCACGAGATCACGTAATTTATTTTTTTTGATGCATCATGCTGCTACTAATTTTTATAGTACTACTAGAACTCTGCCTTAATTGTGGATTGAATGGGTCTCTGTGCTTGGTAGAACTAAAATACAACCATTATAACTATATTTCTTAGTAAATGTGATTTTTGGGGTTTTTTTTGTTTGTATTGTCCTATAATCCAATGAAAAAATTATTATGTGAATTATTTGTATACTGTTTTTTTTTATTGATTATACTGCTCATTGTGGGCGTCTTGATTGACTAAAGCATTTGTTTGTTTGTTTGTTTGTAATCATGATAATAAATGTGGAATGCCTGAAAGTGAAATGAATACATCTACATCTACAGGATACTTCTAAACTTCAATGTGTTGAAGACTTTTTAGAAGGCATGCTAGGGAAACGAAAATTTGAATAAATATACATTTACGAATAAACATTTTTTGTTATTTTTATTTTTTTATATAGAATAAAACAACATAATATATTAACAATAGAGGAATGATTTAAAAGCATCCAAGTCTGGGCTATTAGCTACCTGGTTTGGTAGTGAATTCCACAACCTGATTGTTCTAGGGAAAAATGGATATAAATGATAATTTGCGGGAGAGAATGGCTGTATGAATTTGTGATCTCTTGATGGAACTAGGTAGTGTAAATTTGAGATGGAAACTAATTGGTGTTGTAATTTGCATAGCATGATGACTGATGCTAGATTTTTTCTTTGTTGAAGGGTAGGCCAGCAAAGGTGTTGTAGCATGGCACTTACACTACTCTGATAACTGTACTGATTTAGTGTGTACCTGGCTGCTCTTCTTTGTATCATTTAAATTTTATTTATTTGTTGTTTCTGCCAGGGGTCCCAGACTACATTACAATATTCTACTTTTGGTCTGACATATGTTTTATAAGCTAGTTCTTTAGTTTTTATGCTGTTTGATGTGTGGCCATCAACTACCACCCTTTAAAATCTATGTGATAACCATGCCCCTATCCAGTTTGATGTTTTGTTGTTTATACCCATACGCTTTAATTTGAGGATTAGTCTTTGATGCCATGATGGTCCACCTTAAGTTATCGAAGGCTTTGGAAAAATCCATAACGGCTACATCTGTTTGTTTACCACTTGCCATGCTATCAACAATTTCTTCGGTGAATGTTAGTAATTGTGTTTCACAACTGACTTATGATCTGAAACCGTGCTGAAGTGGATATAATAAATTATGATTGTCTAGGTGGTTCATTATGGAATAATTTAATTTGATTTGAATACTTCAATCTGATTGGCTAATCCGCCTGGAGCAAATTTTGGTTATACTCGATAACCTGGGATGGTATTGTGACGTCACCAATGTGTTCATCCGCCAACGACAAATTCAAATAGTCACACGGAATAATCGTAATTAAAATCGAAGAATCATTAAATTTTGCTGTAAAAATTAAATTATAAGGAATATATGAAATTGTTGAACAGGTTATACTTACATAACCTGGTTTGGGTCAGTTTACGCTTTTCATAAACCGCTTCGCGGTTTATTAAGCATAAACTGACCCAAACCAGGTTATATCGTAGCATTGTGTTATCGGTTTTCGTGCTATTATCGATTTTCAGATATAGCGATTAACAGTGTTAACCCTTCATTCATATGACGATTGGAATTTTCAAAGAATGGCTACTTAAATATTTCTTTGTACACAAGATTGTTTTTAAAGCCATTCTTGTATTTTAATATACTCTCAATTATCTGGAAACTTTTGCTGTCAGTAAAATGGCATCATCCGTTTTCGTTTGAAGTAAAAACAGGGCCGATATACGGGATGGAAACGAATATAAAATCCGGAAATGGCTGGTTTTAAAATTTCATGGTTCTGGCCATCTACAAAATCATACTACATCTAAATAAAATAACAGAATGTTTGAAAATGACCACTTTCAAAATTGTGTTTACTTTTGATGTTTTTTTAAGTGCTGAAACCACAATGCACTGCAAATTGACATGTATTTTATTTAAGAAACAGGCACATTTCAGTCAGCTCTTTTGTTTACAAGTACGATCAGTGACCCCATGACAGTTACATGACAGGAAGAGCCGGTGTCTGAGAGGCAGACGACATAGTTCAATTTTATATAGCCCTTCTGGATTTTTTTCCAGCTACTTTATAAATGAAGTAAATTTTTGGCATTACAAAAAGTATGGAATTCAGGTCATTTCGGCACATAGGTTAGTCATTTCGGCACCTAGGTTAGTCATTTCGGCCCCAAGTTAAAAGGCACTTGGTCAAATCGGCACCTATGTATATATTTTTTCATTTGTACATTGGAAAATTATAATTTTATTGATATTTTAGTGATTAATATTTAAATGTATATATGTATTTGAATGAAACATGTTATCTGTAAAATGTTCATATTCTGCTTCACAATGTATATAATAATAATAAAAAAAGAAACAATATTCAGAGTTAATAAATTGCATTTATTAATTTTATTTATTTTGCAATATCATAAATAACAATGACAGATAGAACAATATAGTCAATTTATTTATTGTGCTGGTGGTCCATACACAAAGGCGCACTCCCGGAGCAGCTAACTAGCGGTAATTTCACGACGAAAATACTGCTTCCATAGCCCGAATACTTGTCCTTGGATCTGTCTACTCCATTTGCGTTGGCAACGCTTTAATCTCCCCTCTGATACCAGCTTAAATTGTATGGGGATGTCTGTTGATTTTGCATACAATTCTGTCACCAGGTGGTAGAAAGGCCGGCACAGGTCCCCGAGTAACGACGTTGCTGTTTAATCTGTTGTGCCATCCCTCCACGTCGTTATTCGTCCGGACTGGCGACATGAACACAGACCACTGATGTTAATTGATTTGTTTAATTTAATTATTTATTTCTTTAACGAGGTTTGATTTGTTTGCAAAATCATATATTTTTAGACGTTTCATTCAGAGCTGAGATGAATACATGTACAAGATTACTACCAAAATAAACATCAAAGATTTTCCGAGTATATTTAAAAGAAACACATCTAATGTTAATCACGCGGCATGTTAGATGTATTGAATTTATATTATGAGTATTTATTTAATGAAAGGAAATAATTAAAATTACTTAAACGCAATCAAATTTAATCGTAATAACTAAAAAAAAATTTGTTTATTGACTGTACAGATTACATTTGGTACTAGCTAATAAATCCAACTTTCTTTTTTTATTTCTATATAAATATTTTATTATTACTAAATTATGTTTAATACTGGTGCCGAATTGACCATGACAGGTGCCGAACTAACCAATCTTAGGTGCCGATTTGACTATGTAGATAGGTGCCGAAATGACCAGGTGCCGATTTGACCTGATACCAAAGTATGGTTCAGTAGGTAGGTTAACTGTTTTTGGTACTTACGTCTTTAAAAGCAAACTTTAACATCTTTTACAGATGTCAGCTGTATTCTTGTTTATGATCCATAAATAGAAACCGGAAGACACGTCAAAAATAATGCGTGCGCTGTGGAAATCAAAATAAAATGGATAAAACGAAAACACATACCGTGACGATATAACCTGTTCAACAATTTCAAATATTCCTTAAAGAAACAATTATATGTTGTAGAACTTTACTGAGAATGCATGTGAGGGAGATTGGTCTGTAGTTTTCTGGTTTTGATTTTGCTCCCTTTTTAAATACGGGTGTTACTATTGCCTCTCTCCAATCAGTGGGTACGGTGCTTGTGTTGAACCCTAGACATCTCGGTACCTGGACAACTCGGTACCTGGGCAGTTCAAGACTGGATGAGACAATTCGGTACTGACTACAAATGTTATATTTTCTTCGGCTTGGCAAATATTTCTCAAATAAAGTTCAGCTTCTATCGTCTTTTGAAGTCCAACAAAAGATTAAAGCATTGATCTACATGTATGATTAAAGAAATTAAATTTGGTAATTAAAGCTATCTAATTAAAACAGTTATGTAATCAAAACAGAAATGAAAATAATCATCTCGTTAAGTTTATCTATGATTTATTGATAAAGGGACTTAGTTATCAAAGCAAAAGTTATTTACAAATATTAATGAATTGTCTCTTTGATGTCAATTTAATTAAAGATGATTAGAAAGAAACACACATACAAATTTGTATAAACAACGTCTAAATGTAAAAAAAAATACAAAATAAGTTTTTTAATTTAATAAAATTATTATTTCCTTGGAAGTACCGATTTGCCTTTCATTCAGTACCAATATATCTAGTACTGAGTACCGAAATGTCCAGTACCGAGTACGAAATGTCGCATATGTTCAGTACCGAGTTGTCCCGATACCCTTGTGACTTGTGTTGACTGATGTCACTGACACTTGTGTCTGATGACTGAAACGAAGTCCGATATCATAGGGGAAATTTCGTCATGTATACTCCCTTCCTATGGTACCGCGGGTTCTATGATACCGCGGTATTTATTTTGTGTTCCTATGCACTGCAGCGCCACCCGCCGTTTTTCTATTTATATATTCATAAACACAACAGTCACATTTATCGAAATGTCTGGTCATTCTGTCCAAATGTCTTGAATTTTTGTAAGTACACGTATTTTTATCTTTTCCTTAGAATAGTGGGACATTTTTATTTTGCCCCGATACCATGCTTTGTTAAATATCCAATAATTAAACCATAGTTGTCATAGATCGTCTGCTATTTTTTAGAAATGTCGTCCGTTTGTTTACGTTTCATTTCAATCCGATTTGGAATTTTGGTGCTATTTTTAGTTACTTTCTAGACTGACAAAGTTGATGGAAAAATTAAGCTATGAAAACATATTAACCAATATAACGTTACATTTGTTATTTCAAAGAAACTTTTCTTTATTAAAATAAATGTGATAAATTATCAAGATTTTCTTTATGGTATAAGTTTGCCAGATATTCACCTTGATTTAATATTTATAAACGATGTCTTGACTTGTCAAACATTGTGTCCCATAACATTAATTTTGCAATTACCGCGATATCATAGGAAACCATTGCTGGGAGGTACATCGGCGTTGTCATACGGAAAAGTGGCGACTTATTTTTAAACAAATTCAAAGAATAAAATGAATTGTGGTGGAAAATAGGTTTCTATACCGGGGAATGAAATATAACATTTTTGGATTAATTCCGAAAAGTAGTTACTTTACACAGACGTTAAACATTAAGTACCGCGGTACCATAGAACCCCGGGCTAGTACATGAGTATAATGTGTTCATAAAGTGTAAGTGATCAACACTAAACATAATAAAATCATGGGACAACAAAGGTGAATTAACTTTGTGTCGAAATTTTGACAAAAGTCGGGTTTGATACCATTCTATTTCTTTCTTGTTTGTCTATGTATTGGCAGTACGCATGATTGTTCCGAACCGGAAGTTCAATTTGTAAACAACGATCCGGACACATGCACGAAAGATGTTTTTTATTAAGAGGCAGTGAAACACCCTATTTTACTTGTTACAAACGTGTAATGTATGATATAAACAGATGTGGTAATTTATATGAATTTTTTTTAAATATTATTTTGGTGAGCAACTTTTTAGCTGTTTAGGAGGGGGGAGATATGTTTCCCCAACAACTGCAGCTTTATCCAAATCCAGATATTTTTTTCAGTCAAACTGGGAACCAGAATAATTCTTTTTATAAGTCTTCTTTAAATGTTTAATATGAGACAGGCACATTTCTGTCAGCTTTCAGATCTGGCTACGGATGCAATACTACACTACTAAAAATTATAGAAGATTGGAAACAGGCACTAGACCAAAATAAATACATTGCAGCAGTACTAATGGACCTGTCCAAGGCCTTTGATTGCCTACCACACAAATTATTATTACTCAAACTTGAAGCATATGGCATGTCAAAATCTGCATTACAGTTAATTGAAAACTACTTTACTAACAGGAAACAATGCGTCAAAGTTGGTACCACACTAAGTAACTGTCAAGACATCTACAAAGGCATACCACAAGGGTCAATTCTAGGTCCTGTACTATTTAACATCTTTTTAAACGACATTTTTCACTTTACCACAAGCAGCACACTTTATAACTATGCAGACGACAACACTCTCGCACATGCAGATGATAATATTGATAAAGTAGTTGAACATTTAGAAAAAGACAGTTTGGCATTAATAGAATGGTTTTCATGTAACCAGATGAAGGCAAATCCTGATAAATTTCAGGCCATAGCTATTGGCAAAAAATCAATGGATAAAAATATTGTTCTTGATTTAGCAGGAAATAAAATTAAATGTGAAAAAGAAGTAAAATTACTAGGGGTTACAATTGATTTTGAACTTAAATTTAATTCTCATATTTCAAACATTTGTAAAAAAGCATCTAGGCAGTTAAATGTGTTAAAAAGGCTAGGTAAATATTTAAATAAATTGGGTAAATTAACCATATATCATTCATTCATATTGTCTAACTTTAACTTCTGTCCACTTTCATGGCACTTTTGTAGTGAAGCCAATACAAATAAAACAGAAAAAATTCAGGAGCGAGCACTAAGATTTATTTATAATGATTATAATAGTACATATGAAAACTTGTTAATAGTCTCTAAACTTCCAACATTAAAAGTGAGAAGACTGAGAACTATGGCCATTGAGGTCTATAAAATTCTACATCAAGAAAGTCCTTCATATTTACATGACTTAATCAAAATTAAAGATACTAAATATTGTTTTAGGTACGACAACATTACAGAAATCCCTTCAGTACGAACGACAAGGTATGGTCTAAAATCCTTTCGATATGCTGCTGCTAAACTGTGGAACGAGTTGCCAAACCACTTTAGAACACAAACATCTTTTAATCAATTCAAAAATTTAATAAACTCATGGAATGGCAACTTGTGCCGCTGCAATGCTTGCTGCTAGTATAAATTTTTCTAGAATAGACATTGCATGAAATTTGCCTTACTGCTGCCTTCTTGCTTTTGTATGCTTTTCAGTTTAACTTTAATTTATTTTAGTTTTTTATTTTAGTGCTTGGCTATTCTGCATGAATATTTTTAAAATATTTTTAAAGTATTCTTGAAATATTTTTAAGATATGTTTTAGAGTGTGTTTTAAGAAGTATATACATATTTTACTTTGTATGCTTTTCAATTAACTTGTGCTTTATTTATTATAGTGCTTTGCTATTTATGCATGAAAATTTTTAAAATGTTTTTAGAATATTTTTGGAATATGTTTTAAAAGTACATGAATATTTTATATGTGTTTTGAGTTAATTTGCTTATTTGCTTGATCATAGACTGCTTAAAATTTGCATGAATGTACTTGTATGTGTAATGGGTGCTATAAATGTCCGCATCTATTTTGTGTTTTGACTTCTGGTCCTATGACTGGCTGTGGAGGTCCAGAGGTCAAGACACAGAAATGTATGCATAAATATTATCCGGATATGTATTTAATTTTGTATTGCATGACATGTTTTATTGTGCTGTATTTAATTTATGTAATTTATTATGCATGTCGGTTTGAAAAGCTCTTGAGAGCTTATGTTGATTGTTATAAAATGTACCGACTTTAAATAAAACTTTTTGATTTGATTGAACATGTTTAAGGGCGAAGCCTATTTGATGATAATGAAAATTAAAAATTTATGCCTCCTAAAAGTAAAACACAGATGTAAATTGAAGAAAAATCACAAATCATGGCCATGGGGAAAAATGGTGAGAGACTCAAGAGAAAAAAAAATGCATGCCATGTGTGCATGTGGTAGCAAGGATTTATATAGTAGGATCCTTGGTGGTATTGGAAAGGGGAGTGAGGGTCAGACGCAATTGCAATATTTTTAACCTTGCCATGGAAAATGTGTTAAAAGGCTTACCTGACAAAATCAGTTGTCCAGACATCACTCACAAATGCACTTCAAATGTACACATTTTTTTAATCACTTTCAAATTGCGAGATCATCAAGATGAAATAGGTTTCCTGTATACAGAAAAACGATGCAGAGCTGTTCTTCAATGTTTGACACCAGCTCACAAAGTTTTCAGAGACAGGATGACCAAGAAGTGGATGCACATTTATTCATGTTTCTTTCCTCTCCGAAGCAGACGAAATGCACACTAGAAAATGACGTCATCCATCACTGTAAACATGAAACGATCATTTCTTGTAGCACACGATTTTGATATTAGAATTTTCTTTTAAGTTTATTCCAATTGAGAAGAATTGAAATGGTTACAGATTTGCAAATTTCTTATTGAAATAATTTTTATTTTGTTTTTAAATACCACTTTGTTCTATAATTTCATGCTTCCGGTGAACAGATATTTGGCTATCAATATAGGAGTATGACTTATTACCAAAAATCGTATAGCCGTTAGAAGGGCTTCGCCCCTTTAATATTCATACAATCATGTAATGGTTTGTCTATAATCCTATATTAAAGAACTTAAGTCAAGGTTCCTTATAACACTTGTCAAAGTCAAAGATATGTTAGACCAGGGATTTATATAGTAGAAAGGATTCGAATCTCGTATTTTCTCGCTTTATCTCGCATGGCGAGGTTCTATGCTACAACAGAGCAAAAATTAATTCATTCATTTTGAAATGCCTTGAGAATTTGTAGGAAAATCAACCAATTACATCAAAGTTTGTGCTATGCATTGTCTATATTTTTATACCCCCGCTCCCCGAAGGGGGAGGGGGGTATACTGTTTTACCTCTGTCCGTCCTTCCGTCCGTCCAAGATATTTTTCGTCGCATTTTTCTCAGTAACTGTTGATGGCAGAAATCTGATATTTGGTCACAAGCATCATATAGGTATACCATATTGTGGGTAGCGTTTTTGGACCCGTCAGATTCCTACTTCCTGTTTGCCGACTTCGTTGATTTTTATACACATTGAACATATATGCTCATTTTTCGGTCGCATTTTTCTCAGCAACTATTGATGACAGGAATCTGATATTTGGTCACAAGCTTCATATAGGTATGCCATATTGTGGGAAGCGTTTTTGGACCCGTCAGATTCCTACTTCCTGTTTGCTGACTTTGTTGATTTTTCTACACATTGAACATATATGCAAATTTTTCGTCACATTTTTCTCAGCAACTATTGATGGCAGAAATCTGATATTTGGTCACAAGCTTCATATAGGTACCCCATATCGTGGGAAGCGTTTTTTGACCCGTCAGATTCCTACTTCCTGTTTGCCAAAGAGCGGGGGTATCATAGGTGAGCATTAGCTCATCGTTCATCTTGTTATACCTGTAATACACTATACAAAACAATCCTTGGATTTGCCGATATAGGTTCAATGGAAAAGTGTTTTTGATTTTTTTCTGTATCACCCCTCATACACGTAAAATTTTAAAAAAAGTACAGTAGAGTTTCATACATCTAAAAACATATTAAAAATGATAAAACAAAGAAACCAATCACGCCAAGTTTTGTTCTATATATCAAATACACATTTATACACTTTGGTATGTTGATTTCATGTAAACAAGGAAGTTTATTGATTTCTAAATAGGCCACCCCCATTTCTGCCCAGAACTCCACCATTTTGACAAATGATGGTAAACAATCCTTAATAAATACAAATCGGGAGCACTCTTTTCAATAAAACTCCTTCTATTCATTGAAAAATATTTATATTATCACAAAAATGACGGCTCCACTTCAATATTGGGTATGATGAGAGCAGAGAGGAGTTTGAAATTTAAATTTGAGTCTTGACCGCCCATAATAAGCGGGATTATGAAGGTCAAAAGGGCAAATTTCGATTAATGTCAATTATTGATGAAATATGGGTGAATACATCTACAAAAAGTTGATACTTTATTAATGATTGGTATTTAGGACAAATATTTTCACTTTATACCTGTAATTATGGTTTTATATATTTACAAATACTGGTTTAAAATGTTGAAGCGATGAAAATTTCCACCATTGATCAAGGCATGCGCATCGTCAACGAATTGCACTATGGGTAATCTCGCTTGTTCTTGCCAAACTCGTTATACCGCCAAGCTACCAACTTCACAGAAGGTGGCGGTTTAACAAGGGAGCACTGTATTATCATATGCTTAATTGCAATCAAAACTATCACAGCTACAAAAAATATTAAGTATAAATTATGACTTCAAAGACTTGATATCCAAACAAATAATATCTCAATTTCAATTTCTTTAGGGTTTCAAAAATTCAGTGAAAACAGTTTGTTGGCTTGTGTAAAACACAACAAGCTCTAAAATTTTTAATTATTTGACACAACTTTCAAGATTTCATATATGAAATTGCTTCTATGAAAGACTATCACCATGTCCTCATGATTTGCATAAGATAAAGAAATATTTTATATAAACCAAAACATAGGTGTCTCATGAAGATTTCTTATACAAGTTTAAAAAGAGATTTAAATTTCAATAAAGATATTATATAAAAAGCAAAATGTAAATTATAATTTTCAGAAACATTTGTATATGATGCTCGTACATACATGTATATTACAAATTAACTGATAAATAGGAAGTTGTAATATTTGTAAAATTTTGGATTTTTTTTTTAAAGAATATTCTAATAGGGCTTGTATCTGATATTCAGATATATGTGATATTTCTGCTTTTTATTTCGGTGCTGATTTTCCTTTTAATATTGGATTATATGATAATTTTTTCATTACTTGTGGGTTACTATGCAACTTGTAATGGATATTTTATTAAACCTATTTACATAGATTAAGGATTTAGTTTTCATATTTAGACTGAGAAATTATGTACATTTTTAAGCAAGTTTTTAGAATCAGAATGATTTTTGTTTTTTTATCTTCTGAATTGTATATCAAGGACAAACATTCAAATGGTGTGAAATTTAGTAATGGTGATTGTTACATAATTTGGTGTCATAAATAATACCTTAATTACAAATTTTATCAGGTAATTAACTGCTAGTTTATTATCCTCAATAGACTTTCACAGGATGTTTGACATTATTTGATGATATATTATTAAAATGTGCAAATGTATGTTATAATATTTACTAATAGTATAGGAGTGTTCGCCGATCTCATTAGTGATGTCATATTCACTAATTTGCATGACAATAAACAAATACTTGGTTGGCAATAAAACAATAAAGTAATTGACAGGAAAATAACAAATTTTTAAACTTTTATAACTTTTTTATTTCCATACCAATTTTGGTTCTGTTAATTGTTCTAAGACTTAAGAAAATTCATATTTTTTCTGTCAGTTTACATTTTTTAATTTTGATATGATAAATTCATAATTCTAATATGAAATAATGCATTTTTACACTTCAAAACTAAATAAAACAAGATTGAATTTCCAATCCTTTTATTCTGGATATTTTTATCAAACCTTCATTGTGAATTAGTTTTTTCTATATAATTTTCACTTCTGAAAGAATTATTGAATTATCTTAAATAACAAAAAAATAATGACAATTTAAAGTTGAATCTTCAATGAAAGACAATGAAAATTTTCCATTTCTTGCCAACCAGACAGGTAAATTCTCATGCCTATGACATCACGACAAACACTCCTATAAGATGGAATCAATATTGGTCATATATAGTAATAAGAGAAGACATATTTTATGAAAAATAGAAAAATGAGAATTGCTGTTTATAATTTACAATGTACTGTTTGTTATTGCATGTAATGATCACATTACAACTGAATTGTAATTCATAGTTCTGATTAAGAAATACATTAAAAAAAAATAAGAGATATTGGACAGATGCACAGGAGACAAAATAACATAAAACAATAATGTATTGGTTGTCATGACATTAAATGTAATCAGTAATGTAATCGATTACATTTACAAAGTGATGGTAATTTAATCGATTACATTTGAAAATTGATGTAATTGTAATGTAATGTAATCATGAAAATTGCAAAGTAATTGTAATGTAATCGATTACATTTGAAAGTAATTGACCCAAGTCTGCTCTTCTCTCATCATACCGAATATTGAAGCAGAGCCGTCAATTTTGTGATAATATAAATATTTTTCAATGAATAGAAGGAGTTTTATTGAAAACAGTGCTCCTGATTTGTATTTATTAAGGATTGTTTACCATCATTTGTCAAAATGGCAGCGTTCTGGGTGGAAATGGGGGTGGCCTATTTAGAAATCAATAAACTTCCTTGTTTACATGAAATCGACATACCAAAGTGTATAAATGTGTATTCGATATATAGAACAAAACTTGGCGTGATTGGTTTCTTTGTTTTATCATTTTTAATATGTTTTTAGATGTATGAAACTCTACTGTACTTTTTTTTAAATTTTACATGTATGAGGGGTGATACAGGAAAAATCAAAAAAGCTTTTCCATTTAACCTATATCGGCAAATCCAAGGATTGTTTTGTGTAGTGTAGTATATAGACGATGTATAACACGAACATTGGTGTAATTGGTTGATTTTCCTACGAATTCTCAAGGCATTTCAAAATGAATGAATTAATTTTTGCTCTGTTGTAGCATAAAACCTCGCCACGCGAGATATAGCGAGAAAATACGAGATTCATATCCTTTCTACTATATAAATCCTTAGTTAGACTTGCAATTTGATGAAGGGGGGAAACACAAATTTACCTTGTATGAATAAAAAATGCATACATGCAACAGAACAGTCAAAATATTTCACATGGGGATACTTTGAATAACATTAAAAGAAAGAAATATATAATGGTTTGTGCAGAATTGCCATTCCCCAAACTGGCCAAAGTCAACTTTGATAGAATGGTTATTATTTTTTATGATATTTGTAACTTTTGCTTTATTTGCTATGCAGTTGGATAATTGCAATATTCAAAGAGTGCATGATCAATGGTAGTAACTCCCACTGTTTATATATTAACCTTGTGGTAGTCTTCTTAAAATGTTTAAAAAATGTAGATTTGTGAATTTTTCTATGATCTACATGTACCACGATTGTGATTTGAGGAACACCAATCGAAGCCATATTAAGTAACTTGTGTTTTAGATGGAACTGTTTAGTCATATTCATATAATTTCACATCCATTATTTTAAAATTAATGTCAGTACATTAAAATAAATAAAATTTACTTACTTACATTGTACTTAGTTTACTTAGACTCTTAGTACAATGATGTCCTTTCTTTGCTGAATTTGATAAAAGAACTACATTTTTATTTTCAGCTAATGATTTTAAGATTTGGGAAAATTTGCCAAAGGAAGGTTATCTTTGCCTTGATTGCTGTTATAATTCTTATTAGAATTTGGCATGGGAATATGCCAATCGAAGAAAAACATCTTTCAAGTGATTCAAAGTTTCCTGTGCAAGTAGGACAGAAAGATGGGACAAAGGAAATAGAAATTCTAATTTCAAAAATAGAAAATGCTCATGTACTTGACGAGAGTGGCACATATCATGTGATCACAGACATTTTTGCAGAAGAAGGGAAATCTGATACTGTGTTGGAGAATGACATTACTATCGTTTCTCAGACATCAAGCAACCATTTAGATGAAATATTGAACTTGACTGAACGATGGGGTGGGCCAATATCCATTGCCGTTTTTACTCATGATACTGACTTTAAATCTACCATACAACATTTGGTGTTTCTACAGCTTTGTCTGCGGAGGAATGGTAATCAAGTCCATTTTCATCTAATTTATCCATTAATTAGTACTCCATCTACTGAGGAGTTAAACTCTTTTTTAAATTTAGAAATTAATTGTAATATTGTGATGCATACTTCTAGTCAACTTAATTATGAAATAAAAGGTACTGAATACCCTCACAACCTATTGAGAAATACTGCTGTGAAATTTTGTAAAACAAAGTATGTGCTTGTTATTGATATTGATATGCTTCCAAATGAACATTTACGGAGAGACTTTAGAGAATTCGTTGTTCACTCAGATTTGCATCAATACAAATTTTCTGTTTTTGTTGTCCCTTCATTTGAGTTTGTGTACAAAAATTATACTGAAATACCAATGGACAGACAGAAACTGCTTCAGCAATGGAGATTAAAGAACATCCGACCTTTTTATTACGAAGTCTGTTGGAAGTGCCAAAAACCAACAGATTATGATAAGTGGAAGTTTCTCCCAGAAACCAGCTCTCTAGATGTTTCTTATTTTGTGGAATGGAAAGACCCATGGGAACCATTTTATATTGCTGAGAAGAATTTTCCCTTGTATGACGAACGTTTCAAGCAGTATGGTTTTAATAGAATAAGTCAGGTATACCTTTTTATATTACCTTTCCGGTAAATACCTTAACGAGAGCCTCATTATGTTCATGCTTTTATTGTTATTTTATTGCAGTCTGTCATACCAAAGACCGTATCAATACTACTGGTGTATTTGTGTGTAGGATAACTTTACATGTATTTTAAAATCTTTCTGGTCATGTACATGTACATCTGTGCATGAAATAGGATAGAAGTGAAGCTAGAGTATAGTTCATATGTAATCCAGGGACATATAATTCTTACTCAAACTATAGTATGAACAATCAATGTAATTAATTAACGTTAGAGAAAAACAATCAAGAATCTAGACTGAGAGACATCGGCAGCATTGTGCACACAATACACAGGACGAAGACAAACAATACAGAAAACTAAAAGGATTAGCAATATGGACGTGTGAAGGGTAAGCAGTTCCTGTACGGACGTGTGAAGGGTAAGCAGTTCCTGTACAGACCTGTGAAGGGTAAGCAGTTCCTGTACGGACCTGTGAAGGGTAAGTAGTTCCTGTACGGACCTGTGAAGGGTAAGCAGTTCCTGTAAGGACCTGTGAAGGGTAAGCAGTTCCTGTACGGACCTGTGAAGGGTAAGCAGTTCCTATACGGACATGTGAAGGGTAAGCAGTTCCTGTACGGATCTGTGAAGGGTAAGCAGTTCCTGTACGGACCTGTGAAGGGTACGCTGTACCTGTACGGACCTGTGAAGGGTAAGCAGTTCCTGTACGGACGTGTGAAGGGTAAGCAGTTCCTGTACGAACGTGTGAAGGGTAAGCAGTTCCTGTACGGACCTGTGAAGGGTAAGCAGTTCCTGTACGGACCTGTGAAGGGTAAGCAGTTCCTGTACGGACCTGTGAAGGGTAAGCAGTTCCTGTACGGACCTGTGAAGGGTAAGCAGTTCCTGTACGGATGTGTGAAGGGTAAGCAGTTCCTGTACGGACGTGTGAAGGGTAAGCAGTTCATGTTTCTTATAAGACACCCAGTGTATTACTTATAAAGTCAAGTGTTTAGAAGGATTTGGATGCTCATATAATTTTTAAACCTTAGTATGTTCCAAGGTCGGAGTTGAATAAATATCAAGTGACATCAAAGCAATCAAAGTTGAGCTTTTGTATATGCTGATTTGGTGCCGAAACTTGAGAGTTGCTAGAGTCAAACTCTTTGAAAGAGTTTATAGTCCAAATAGGACTCTGGTCGGTAATCTAGTTCTACATGAACTCGCCCATAAGAGTTATTCATTTACATAAGATAATAGCCATAGTTGTATGTGAATTGTGTGTCATGTTCTCTAACATCCAACTTTTTTATTATAAAAATTAGGGGAAAAAATTACTTATATTTGTAAAATAACATGTACAGAAATAAGAAAAAAAACTGTAAAAAATCACAAGCAAAAATATTAGTAATAAAAAAGACACACTTGTCTCTTTACGACTTTAGGTTGTCTGCTAGAACACTTGTTAGCATGAAATACATGTTGTCATATGATATATCATATTTTTGTGAAATGTTCCAACTCTATCTTTCCTCAGTCTGCAATGCTTTTTTTATATTTCATATTATTTTTATTGTAGGTATGTGAGATGAACATTGCTGGATACAAGTTTGCAGTATTAAACAATGCATTCTTAGTTCACAAAGGATTCAAATTTCCAGACAAATTCCACAAAACTAAAGAAATAGAAAACAACAGAAATAGAGACTTGTTTAGACAATTTAAAAGAGAACTTAAAACAAAGTATCCTGGGTCAAGTCGTTCTTGTTAATATGGTGCTATAACTTTAAGGCATAATGTAGATATTTTAATATATATTACATGTCAGTATGTGTGTGTACCAGATAGACAATTATATCATGTTTATTTTATCAGTAACACAAGCATCTTGACAATGACTTTGATGAACTTTGTGACAAGTTCTAAATGATGCTTCACCTTTAAGTGCATGGACATCTCATCACTTCCAACATTTTGTTGGGGTCTTGGTGGCCAAGTGGTTAAAAATGTTGCCTTTTGACCATTAAGTCGGGTTGGGGGTCCAGTCCTCTTGTAAACTCCTGGGGTCCGTTGTTGAACATGTTAATAAGCTAATTCAATGATTAAATATGATTAGTTAATGCATTGATTAAATTTCAGTTCAGCACCAAAATTTAATCATTGCATAGGCCAAGTATGGGATTAGGAATTAATTATGTAATTTTGGCTAATCATCTGGTTAGTTTAATCACAAGTTCAACAACGGACCCAGGGCTTTGCCCTCACGATTAGTTTGATAGTCCTGTTAGATATAGTGATAAAAATGCTGAAAGTGATAATAAAGACCAATAACCCTAACCCTACAACGTTTGTGTGCCTTAAAAGGTCATCTTTCACAATAACCCTAACCCTACAACATTTGTGTGCCTTAAAAGGTCATCTTTCACAATAACCCTAAACCTACAACGTTTGTGTGCCTTAAAAGGTCATCTTTCACAATAACCCTAACCCTACAACGTTTGTGTGCCTTAAAAGGTCATCTTTCACAATAACCCTAACCCTGCAACGTTTGTGTGCCTTAAAAGGTCATCTTTCACAATAACCCTAACCCTACAACGTTTGTGTGCCTTAAAAGGTCATCTTTCACAATAACCCTAACCCTACAACGTTTGTGTGCCTTAAAAGGTCATCTTTCACAATAACCCTAACCCTACAACGTTTGTGTGCCTTAAAAGGTCATCTTTCACAATAACCCTAACCCTACAACGTTTGTGTGCCTTAAAAGGTCATCTTTCACAATAACCCTAACCCTATAACGTTTGTGTGCCTTAAAAGGTCATCTTTCACAATAACCCTAACCCTACAACGTTTGTGTGCCTTAAAAGGTCATCTTTCACAATAACCCTAAACCTACAACGTTTGTGTGCCTTAAAAGGTCATCTTTCACAATAACCCTAACCCTACAACGTTTGTGTGCCTTAAAAGGTCATCTTTCACAATAACCCTAACCCTACAACGTTTGTGTGCCTTAAAAGGTCATCTTTCACAATAACCCTAACCCTACAACGTTTGTGTGCCTTAAAAGGTCATCTTTCACAATAACCCTAACCCTACAACGTTTGTGTGCCTTAAAGGGATATTGTCTACCAGCTGCATAATTTTTTCATACCCAAAATTATTGTCGATTTCCGTACTGACCTTCATAAAATGAAGATTAACACCGAGTTATGTTGCAAAAGATACGATTTTTTGACAAAAAAGACCCAAAAAAGAATTATTGTCCGGATGACAATATTCAAATCTATTCATATGGCCTTCTATGCGAACACGTCTTGAGCATGCGCACTGTTTAGAAACAATAAACAACATGTGGTTCTTGGGCAAAAGAGAAACTGTCAACGCGTGGAAGAAAGCGGACTTTGACGGATTCAGAGATAAAGAGGAATAGAAGTGAAGTATCTTCCAAATGGAACAAATGCAGGATATATGTAGGGGATCAGTTGGACCGTTGCCGTTGGATGGAGCGAACTCAAGGAAGTGCTTGATTATTGTTGATAGGTAAGCCGAGCATGTTGCCTTCTTTTCTCAATCGTTTTTCATATTTTATGAATTTATGATGATGCCTATGATCATTTTCGGTAGATATTAATCAATATATTTAATTTTGCACCTGGCAACAGCAAATTATTGTCAATGAGTAGCATAAAACGGCCGTATTTGCGAGGTAAACAAACACAAATTTTAAGAGGCCAGCAAAGGGGAAATGGGAGTGCAAAAATGATATCAATGACAATGCAGTTTATTATTATCAATTGAAAAAGAAATATCGAATCAATTCATTTTTAATGCAAGAATTAAAACTGTACATGGCTTAATGAAAACCCTATAAAGTTCTTTTTATTCAAGCAAATTTATTTCTTTGATATACAACATATAATTAGGCTTTTAATTTTATCAAATTTCAACAACTTGGACAAGAAACTTAGTTTTGGGAACCAAAAGTATATACCTTACTTTCTGCGAATTATCACTATAATGGAAAATCAGTATGTATTTTTCAAATAAAAGCTTTCTATTTAAAGAAGTTTCATTTCAATTGCACTTTTAGTTTGGATCCTGTAAGTATAATATATAATTATAAACAAGGTTTTGAAGAAATGAAAATGCATATTTTAGACCATGGCTAAATGAAAATCATTTTAATTCCTTTATGCAAACAAGTTCATATCTTGGGTACTGGAAATACATTACATAAATAAGGTTAAAAGTACTTTCAACAAGTTTGAACATAACACTTTGTTATGGGAGCCAAAATTATATCTTCCTGTCTGTGAATTATTACCATAGTGGAAAATCCGTATGTATCTTTTATATAAAAAGCTTTCCATTTAAATAAGTGTCATTTCAGTAGCATTTTTAGTTTGGATCCTGTAAGTATGATACATAAACAAGGTTTTTAAAAAATAATATGAAGATCCATAGAAATTTGCAAGTTTCAGAAACTTTTCTATATATGTGACTATAAAATTTTACTGAAATGTCCTGAACTGCATATTTTAGACTATGACTAAATGAAAATCGTTTTCAATTTCCTTATGCAAACCAAGTTTATTTCTTGACTATTCTAAAAACATTACATTAACTAGTTTTTTACTACATTTCAACAAATTTGGACATAATTTTTAGTTCAGGGAGCCAAAATTATACTTTACTATCTTAGAATTATCAACATAGACATGATAGAGGGAAATCAATATGTATTTTTCATATAAAGGCTTTCTATTTAAAGAATTGTCATTTGAACTGCTTTTTATCCCCTCGCCAACGAAGTTGCGAAGGGATATAGTAACGCTACCGTCCGTCACATCCTTGTGAACACTCTAGAATCAACATCCTTCAATGGATTTTGACCAAACGTGGTACATACTTAGTCCTTAAGAGAATTTGAAACCCTATTGATTTTCAAGGTCAAAGGTCAAGGTCACAGGGTCAAATTTTTACTGCGTAACATCCTTGTGAACACTCTAGAATCAACATCCTTTAATGGATTTTGACCAAACTTGGTACATACTTAGTCCTTAAGAGAATCTGGAACCCTATTGATTTTCAAGGTCGTATGTCAAAGATCAAGGTCACAGGCTAAAATTTTTACCGCATAATATCCTTGTGAACACTAGAATCAACATCCTTCAATGGATTTTTGACAAAACTTGGTACATACTTAGTCCTTAAGATAGCCGAAACCCTATTGATTTTCAAGGTCATAGCCTTATAGGTCAAAGGTCAAGATAACCGGGTCAAAATTTTACCACGTAACATCCTTGTGAACACTCTAGAATCAACATCCTTCAATGGATTTTGACCAAACTTGGTACATACTTAGTCCTTAAGAGAATCTGGAAACCTATTGATTTTCAAGGTCGTATGTCAAAGATCAAGGTCACAGGCTAAAATGTTTACCGCATAACATCCTTGTGAACACTAGAATCAACATCATTCAATGGATTTTGACCAAGCTTGGTACATACTTAGTCCTTAAGAGAATCTGGAACCCTATTGATTTTCAAAGTCAAAGGTCAAGGTCACCAGGTCAAATTTTTAGGCAAGGGGATATGCCACGCTTTGCCCTTGTTTAGTTTGGATCTTGTAAGTATGATTAATAAACAAGATTTTTAAGAAATAATGTGAAGATCCATAGCAATTTGCATGTTTCACAGTGTGTGAATTTAACAGTAGACCGATGGCCCATGTCTGTGTTAAAATCATGCAGGTTTTTGTAAAATTATCTAAATTTTTTAGGCAAATTACTACTAAAACTGGTAATTTCAGACAAATGTGATTTTGTAGTGATTGATATTTGTACTTTTGATTTAGATATTCTGACCAAGGTAATTCTAGAGTAGAAGAAATGAGCAGCCATCACATTTCAACGAAACGGATGAAACTGGAGAAATCGAGTTCATTTGTGAACCCATTTGAGTATGTTCATTTTGTTAAAGATTAGACATACATGTATTCTACATTATGTTTATAGGTAACATTGTCAATATTGTTCAACACAGTCACTTGTATAACAGTTTCCTATTAATTATTGTGGCTTGCATAGTGATACTACTAGTAACTATATTATATAGGGATCATGTTGGCTTCTGCGTCATCGTTACATTTTCATCAATCCACAAGCTGAAATGGCCAGTCCTCCTTAGCTACTTACGGGAATGAAACCAAACTGGGACAGAATTGACGCACGTCTGGCACACCAAATATTTTCCTGGAACTTTGATGTAATTTTGTCTCTTTATATTGTGTTGTGTAGATGTGTGCTGGATAGATGTATAAAGATTTAATATTATTTTGAAAAGCTTTTTCGTTATACAGCTGCACATCAGAACCATATAGCAAAATTTGTTTCGATATTATACACATACACTGTAATAAACAATTATTTTTTATTCTTACAGTCTCTCAATAGATATTACTGAAGAGGGCAGTGATGTTGGTGATGATTCTGACGATGGAGATTTTGAACCTAGCCTCAACTTCACTCTAAGGTTTGTCATGTTAATTTCATATGTTTCAGTTGTAACTTACATACTTGAAATTTTGTCCTAATAACAGAACCATGCATGATCATATGTCATAGGAGCTTTATTATACCCCCGCTCCACTGGAAAGGGGGAGGTATACTATTTTACCTCTGTCCGTCCGTTTGTCCCAAGATGTTCATAACATTTTTCTCAGTAATTATTTATGGCAGCAATCTGATATTTGATCATAGGCTTCAGAAGGGTCAATCGAAAGTCGCAAACCCGCTGCGTTGTCCATGGTCAAGTCTGGTAGAAGTCCCATCCGATGAAGGGAAAGACATCAACAACAAATGAAGATCAGGTCTGATTTGGGTAACAGACACCCTGTAACCATTGACCAGCTCGTGATGCCTGCCATAGAACTTCTTGAGGGATGACCACAACCTAAAATCTGTCTACAAATCACTCAAATCCTTCATAAAGTGGACTTGTAATGATATGTTTAGTTGCTCATTCACTATACATTCGAGATATTCATCTTGAATTGAAAGTTAGGGCTCCATAGATCATAATCTCTATTGTTTTATTCTTGTGAATTACATTGTAAGTATTTTTCTACTTCAGGTGGCAGAGAAGTTACAACAAAAAGACAGCTAGATGGTCTGTGCAGCCTGTTAAAGCTGACAAGTCATATTCCTATGTTCCAAGACTATTAAGGGTCATCATTTGTATGAGACTGCAAGATAATGAAGGAATGAATTAAAGTGTGCAGTTGGAAGTAGATGATCCCAGAAGAATCTCGGTCCATCTTGCACCAATTCCACAACCTCCAACTCGGGATGATATTGTAGCATCTCAGAAATCCAGATTTGAAGACCAAGACAAAACAATTGACTATATTGTCGCATAAAATAAATTTAGATTGTCACTCTTTGTTTTTCCTGGTCTGACAGAAGTTCTGCACATTTAGAGCAGAAAAGTACCCAAGTCAGGATAATGGGCATTACAAATTGTCCAATGCACAATAATGATAACACTCAGTGTGTTGGTCTAGTTAAATTAGTACAAACCAGGACAACTTTTTAGGACCTCACAAGAAACATCTCTGCCAAGTTTGGTTAAATTCTGTTCGGCTGTTCTCAAGAAGAAGATGAAAATGTTGTTTCCCATAGGGTTTCAATGCAAACTTTGACCTCCGCTGGTGGCCATTTTGAATTTTCAAATGGCGCAAACAGTAACAACACATGTTAAAGACATTCATAGGAACATATATACCAGATTTCAATTCAATCCCTTCAGCGGTTCTTGAGAAGAAGTTTCTTGAAAATCGACCAATCAGAATTTTCAAAGTCACATGGTGGCCATGTTTTTTGACGAATCTGCACAAAAGTAACAACTCTTGTGTAGGACCTCATAGAAAACATCTCTGCCAAGTTTGGTTTTGAATTATATAAAAGACTGTCAGTCCATTTTAGAAGAAGTTGTCAGTGCTGATAGAACAAAAAATAATAATAAGATGGCAAAACTTTCAAATTAAATTTACAATTGCAACTGACCAACTTGTGAAATTAACAACTCATTAGGGTTGATTTATTTTTTATTTTTGGTGTTTTAATGCCACTTTCAGCAATATTTCAGCTATATCATGGCGACCAGTTTTAGTGGTGGAGGAAACCAGAGTACCCAGACAACCACCGACCATAGGGAAGCAAGTGGTAAACTTTATCATTAGGGTATATGGGATAAAATACAAAATATTTCATGAACAAGTTTTAATTAAATCGTCTAGGAATGAAACCCTTGTATTGTCCATATAGATCAGGATATTTGGCCCTAATTTTCCAAGTACAACAGCTTGGGATCACACGTCTGACCCCAGCTCCAAGTCGGCCATGTGCCCAAATGGTATACTGGCGGTAGGCTGCATACCTATTGGATCTGTTGTAATCCTCGTCATGGGGCATTACTACAAGTTCCTCTCGAAACATTCTAGCAACCCCCAACACTTCCTCATCAAGGACAATCCGATCAAAGTCCTGTAATAAAGACAAGAGATTTAATAAAAACAGAGTAAAGACAGATGGTTATACATTCATCTAGAAAAATGAGCTTTATTTAAAAAAGAAATATAATTCATTATAAGTGAAATAGTTTGCACAAATTCAGTTTAGAGAAATAAAAAAAAGTCTTATTTTGGAAGGAAAGATTTTCTCGTGGGACTTTCTTATGACCACAGTTTTATTTCGTTTTTTGTTGGTATATGGGAGAACCATTTTGGTCTTGCAATTTTTTTTTTATCAATTTACCCCTCAAGCTATTCAATTTTAATTCTATGGTTTTTTTCCTAAAAATTATTTTGATTCTGAATCTTGAAGAAAAAAATTTGGCTGGACAGGAGAAAAAAATATATTCCGACTTGACATTTTCACAGTATAATCATATACTTGCCATTTTCACAGTATAATCGTATACAAAATTTTGAAGAAAAAAAATGTATTCCAGCACTTCGCCAATCCAATTAAAATTAGATCTACGCACTTGCTCCCTATTTTAGATCTAATTATACCCCCGCTCCCCGAAGGGGGAGGGGGGTATACTGTTTTACCTCTGTCCGTCCGTTCTTCCAAAATATTTTTCGTCACATTTTTCTCAGCAACTATTGATGGCAGAAATCTGATATTTGGTCACAAGCTTCACATAGGTATGCCATATCGTGGGAAGCGTTTTTGGAACCATCAGATTCCTACTTCCTGTTTGCCGACTTAGTTGGTTTTTATCCACATTGAACATATATGCACATTTTTCTCAACAACTATTGATGGCAGAAATCTGGTATTTGGTCACAAGCTTCATATAGGTACCCCATATCATGGGAAGTGGCAGGGGTATCATAAGTGAGAATTAGATCACAGTTCACCTTGTTTTAATTAGATTGGAAAATAAGAAAATATGATTTCTGTGGCGTCTGAAAAAAAACATTTCTACGTGACATAGCCCCCTTCAAGGTAAATGGTCAGTCCCATATTATTTTGCAGCAACTGTCTTGTGGAACTAGAAGTAAGGTCTCTTTTGTTTCTAATCCAGCCGAAATTTCTCTGAAACATTCCAGTCAATTAACAAATAAAACAACACTGGCTACGTCATTCGTTTTCATCAGACATGTATTTCACTGTGTTCTACATGTATGTCTCTGTTTTCATATTGTCGGTCAACTGGCTAAAATAAATTAATTTAACACGTGTATCAAAATCTCGGGGAACAACTTCATAACTTATAAGAAGAAAAAAACTAATTTAGTTATTTTTAACGCCGGCAAAAATTTCCGATCGAAAATACGTAGTTGAGCTTGTCCCCATAGGGTGCCTCCTGGCATGTTTTCAATGGTTATCGTGGAAATATCGGCTGAATCTGTTAAGGCATGTAGTTTTCATCAAAGAAAATCTATTCCTGATACAGAAATTATTTATTCTACGTCTTTTAGATACAATCGGTTCGCAAATAGCTTTTTTCCTCAACTTTTATAGAAACTTACCTCAATATCCATGCTGCAGCATCCGGGCTACTGACATAAAAATAGATAAATAAATAGAGTTGGCCTCGCCCAGGTCAGTGCATAATTAATTAGCTTCTGGTAACGATGGTCAGCTTTTTTAGTCGAAAAAACAACGTTTCGGAGCGTATTCATCAATAATTCGGTGTTTAATCTTCATTTTATGAAGGTCAGTACGGCAATCGACAATAATTTTGGGTATGAAAAAATATCGCAGCTGGTAGACAATATCCCTTTAAAAGGTCATCTTTCACAATAACCCTAACCCTACAACGTTTGTGTGCCTTAAAAGGTCATCTTTCACAATAACCCTAACCCTACAACGTTTGTGTGCCTTAAAAGGTCATCTTTCACAATAACCCTAACCCTACAACGTTTGTGTGCCTTAAAAGGTCATCTTTCACTCATTTGTTTTGTGTAATTTTATGTCATTGTGGTTTTGTGTACCAGAAGATTAATAAGAAGAGTTAGAAGATACGGTAATCAGAATCCTTAAAGGACAACACAATGATCAAAAGAAATAGAACAAACGCACAAACAACGTTCTAAAAAACACTACACAGAAAACTAAAGATCAAGCGCCACGAACCTCACAAAAAACCAGTGGTGAACTCAGGTGCTCTGGAAGGGTCAGCAGCTCCTGCTTCACTAGTAGCACCTGTCCTGTTACTCTAGTTACAAGTGATAAGTCATGAATGTGGAAAGACATGTAGGAAGTGCTTACCACATGTGGAGCATATCTGTGGTCATTTATGACACAGATATTCTGTAATGGTTAAAATATGTAAAAAAAAATGTATGTATGTTTGTTATTCCAGCACAAATATCCTACTAGACCATGTTCATGTCATCCAAGGAACGGATATCATTAAAATGTAATCATTTTTTTATTAGAATAACGAAAAATCCAAATATCTTTTAAACTATAGATTTTTGAACAGCAAAATAAACGAGAGTTTTATTTAGAATTAGGAGTGCTAACTAAAAATGTTACAGTAATGCTTTTTGTTTTGGCTGAGGCTGCACTCCGATGAAATTTTTTATTTTGGTCCTATTTTGTTGTCATTTTTCGGGTGAGAGTAGATGTACTTTATAGAAGAGCCATCCGTATGTCAGGTATCTTACCTGTAAAATCTTTCTCTCAGCCACGTGTACTTTAGATGAACCTGACAAGCATTTCTCTCATAAATTATTGTTATATTTTGCATTTTTTGTAAAATGGGTAAAAAGTCTGACTTTTTTAATATCTCCGGAATGCCAAAAGTTTGTAAAAAATGTTGTTTGCCTTTTTTAGTAAGGAAAAGGCAACGAAGAAGCCAATTGTCTCATTTGATAGGGTATATCAAAAGACATCTAAAGCTTTGGGTGTGTCTTACACTTCAGTGTACCGTATTATGAATGGTATTAAGAGGCCTTGTAAGTCAAATAGACCCAAAGAAAGAGCTAAAATTTTGGACGACTTTGATCATTGTGTTATTAAAAGAACAATCCACGGTTTATATTCACGGAAAATTGCTCCGACCGTCTCAATAATACATAAGGAAATTAAAATATCAAAGTCTAAACTTACTCTAACTCTCATTGATCTTGGATATACTTATAAAAAAAATAGGTGATAATCGAAGAGTTCTGTACGATCAAGTGTCTATTATCAATGATAGGTGTAATTACTCGTATCTGAGAAAGATCAAATCTTTTAGGGAAGCAGGGTATGATATCGTGTACATGGATGAAACATGGGTTAACCAAAATCACTGCAGATTATATGTGGCTTCCGAATGATGGGTCTGATGCCCCAGAAATACCCTCGGGTAAAGGCAAACGTTTGATTGTTTTGCATGCAGGTACGTGAAGTGAGGGTTTGATTGACGGCTGCGATTTAGTGTTTCTGGCCAAATCAAAGGATGGTGACTATCACCAGGAGATGAATAGTGTTGTCTTTCTCGAGTGGTTTGAAAATCAATTGATGCCTGTTCTGAAAAATCCTAGCTTGGTTGTGTGAGATAATGTAAGTTATCACAATGTTAAAACAGAAGATACGGTGTGCCCAAATTTTAGTCAGAAAAAAAAGCTGTTTTCCAAAACTATCACAACATTCCTTTTTCTGCTACTGATACCAAAAAAGTATTATATGAAAAAATAAAACAAAAAAAGACCCCAGTAGTTTATAAAACAGATAAAATGGCTAATTTACACGGACATGAAGTATTAAGAACCCCCGTTCGACACTGAACTTTAATACCCGATAAAATTAATATGGTCGCAAGTCAAAGGTTTCGTGGCTAAAAACAATACCACCTTCCGATTAAAATGTGTTAAAGAACTCACGTACGCCACTTTTGGAAAAATTACAAAAGATGTGTGGACAAAAGCAGAAGAACATCATACAGACCCATAAGTCTAACTTGCATTATGGGCAAACTAATGGAGCGAGTAATCCTGGAAAGGCTGGTTGCATATATAGAGGGGAACAGACTTATAGATCCAACTCAAGAAGGGTTTAGAAAAAACCACTCTACAACAAATGTATTGCTCCGGCTAGTACAGAGTATAGTGGATGGTTTCAATAAGGATGAATGTACTTTAGCATGATTATTAGATCTTGAGAAAGCTTACGACTCCATATGGCGTGAGGGACTAATGGTGAAGCTGTACAACATGGGTATCAAAGGCAAAATCTGGAGATGGATTAACAACTTCCTCTCAGGTAGAACAGCCAGATGCATACTAGGAGACTTCTTAGGAGAAGTATTTGAAACTAAAATAGGCCTGCCACAGGGTTCCGTTATATCACCTACCATATTCAACCTTTTCATAGAAGATCTAATGAAAGGAACTAAAGGAAACAACTGCAAGTTTGCAGACGATGGCACAAAGGACAAGATCTAGACTGTATCAGGAAGAAGGCAACAGAGGACATAGAAACAATAGTGGAATGGACCAGAAAGTGGAGAATAAGTACAAGGAGATATTACAGTGAAACAGTACTCTGGGACCAGTAGCGTCAATTGCGACCTTTAGGATCAGGATCAGGAACATGTGGTCAAAATTAAAAAAGAATACTGCAAAGAAAACTGTATAGATAGAAGTGTCATAGAACCTATTATCATTGATTTTTGTGATGATGACTCGAATGACGACACGGGTTGAAGTATAGAAAAAATGTAAAAATCGAATAAATGTCACGTTAAAGTCAATGCCGAAAATATTTGGAACATGGGTCTGCCAATTCATTAAGGTTTAAGAACAGTTGTAACTGTTGAAACTATCTGGGGTCAGATGAATTATTTAAATTATATTGATTATAACACATAAATAATACACAAAGCAAAAAAAAGATAAACAGGGACAGTTTATAATCCAACCGAAAATCAAACACAAAGCGGGCCTCGTATTCATGAAATGTCAAAACAAACAAACACAAAGGTCGAAACTTCGGATTCCTGTTTTGGATAAGCATTTCGAAGTGGAATAGGTTAAATATATGTTTCCAAACTTTTAGCTCACGTTTGAGTTGAAAGATATAACTTGGTTTAGTAGAATAGTTACGTAAAACAATTGCAAGTATCAATGATTCATCAATAATTTTTGCAGTTTTTAGGTATTTTTTACCAATGTTAAGTTGAAGGTTTGGTAAAAAAATAGCTAAAAAAATGACAGTGCTCAATGTCACAATCTACCCCCCCCCCCCCCCCCCCCCCAAAAAAAATCCTCCAATTAATCTCTGATGTTCTATAATTTTAAAATGTACTAATTTTATGAGCATTTTTTTTAATTAGAAAGTTGCACAATCTCAAAACTCATTGTTCGTTCCGTTACTTACATGTATATAAATTAAAAATGTCATACAGAATCGAACAGAACGACAATGATATATGAAGACTTCATTTTTTCACTGTGAAAGACAGAAGTGCTATATATTTAGTGAAAAAATAAAAATAATGAAAAATGTCCCAGGCCCAGCAATTTTTACAGGTAAAAATCAATGAACTCAATAGTGCGTGTAGGAGATGGTGACTGGCTCTACGGAGAACAATGGAATCTTTCGGATGACCGTCGAGTGTCTTGTCCTAAGGGATTTAAACCCACGGCCGCAGGCTGTTCTCTTTTATAGACTTATTCCCTCCGTATTTCATAAAACTTTGTCAAAATATACACCCAAAAACATGTCCACAGGATTTTGATTTTCTTCAAATATTCTCAAAATGACAGGTAGTTGGACTTAGTCATTTTTTTCGTACTAGCTGCATAAAGGGAAAATGGTTTGTCTGGCTAACTCCTCTTAAGTTTTAGAGCTACCGCTTTAATATTTTGCAGGATGTTTATACACATAATGGAAGTGTGCATGTCCACAGGATTTTGATTTTCTTCAAATATTCTCAAAATGACAGGTAGTTGGACTTAGTCATTTTGTTCGTCCGTCCGGATATAGATACATGGTTTGTCCGGCTATCTCCTCCTACAGTTTTGGAGCTACAGCTTTAATATTTTGTATGATGTTTATACACATAATGGAGGTGTGCATGTCCACAGGATTTTGATTTTCATCAAATATTTGATAATGACTGGTAGTTGGACTACGGTCATTGTTTTATGCCCCCGCCACGAAAAGTAAGGGGGGGGGGGGACTGTGGTCAAATATTCACAAAATGACAGGTAGTTGGACTTCATTCCCTTCTTACTAGCTACATAGAACATCATACATAGTTTTAAAGAGCTTTTGACTTGTTTATAATTTCTTATGGTCAGGCGGGGCATCATTTGTGTCTTACAGACACACTTCATTTTTTTTTAAATCACTCCTAGCAAGACAAATTTGTCCATAATTATCAAGTGCGGGGTCATGCTTCTTTTCTAGTTTAATAAATATTACAATGTACTATGATAAATAAAAAACTACATATAAATTTGTTTCTTATAGTTAATCCTTTTAATAGAAAATATTATATTTAAGGTTTCAATTATAGTGTGTCAAGCAAAATACTGTATCCACATTTGTTTGTAATATACACTTGTTCAACTTTCTCTTGTCGACATTCTGTGATCATATCATGCTTCGCTCTGCGTAGCCCTTTATTTTATTTTCATAAATAATTTCAGTATAGATCAGAACAAGTCCATTTAACTCTAAGGTACAGCAACACACCAGGCAACTCTGTAATTTAATTAACTAACACTTTGATTGTTATTCTTCGTCTTATAGTCACTGTATGACATTCAATGGCAACAACTTACAACACATTTTTTATTTGAAAAATAACTTGAATTTTACATTTTTTTTACAGATGTTAAGAAGATTGTATATACAACACGGTACCATGGGCATTACAGAAATATGTATGATGAATCTATAATATAAGTTTATGAAGATTATCTTCAGTGTATAGGTATTTATATACAGTTAAACCTGCCCATGCGGTCACCTCTATTAAGCAGTCACCTGTATTAAAAGGTCACTTTTTTCTTGTTCAGTCTTAGAGAAATTCATATAAATTTAACCTCTTAAGAGGTCGCCTGTCTTATAAGGCCATTTTTATTTGTCCCAAAGGTGACCTCTTAATACAGGTTTGACGCTATGATAATTACATTATGTTGTGAAAAAAGGTTTCAACGGTGAAGGTAAGAAATTCCATTAATATCAACCAGGAACAACCCACATCCCATTTCCAATCATGGAAAATCAAAAAAGACCACGATATGGCAATTTATATTGACAAGAAATTCAATGATCTACAAAAAATTGCACAAAAAACCTAAAGATCGAGCATCATGAACCTCACTAAAAACGGGGTGAACTCCGGTGCTCATGAAGGGTAGGCACTTCCTACTCCATTAGTGACACCCATCGTGTTACTCTAGTTACAAACCCGGTGATAAGTCATGAATGAGGAAAGAACCTGCAAGTACTTATATATATATATAATTACGACAAATGTAACATATACGTGGCCATCTGTGACACAGACAAACTTTATCACATAATGGTGTATCATAACTGACGTAGGCAGGATTCAGACTCAAAAAATGTTAGTGATAATATGCACTGAGTATACAGGTAATTGTAAATCCAACTACCATATGATCACGACCACGATGGCCCCCACTTAATAATAATTGGTTCACCAATGACAATACAGATATAAATAAACCCCAAAAAAAACCAATCACAGATTTCCATCAATATATTATTTGTTGATATTGGTTGAATTTCTTTCAATAATATACCGCATCAGTGGCATAATGGTTTGCGTGCTCACCTCGAATGCGGTAGATCGTGGGTTCGAGCCCAGGTCGGGTCAAACCAAAGACTATTAAATTGGTATTTGTTGCTTCTCCGCTAAGCACACAGCATTAAGGAGAAAGAGCAAAGACTGGTTGGCTCGGAATCAGAATAATGTGTCCGAGTGGAGCGACATGTCTACCCGCAGACTGTTGTTTCAGTGAACTAGCACTATAAAAAACCAAACTCAGCATGTTGGTCTGGTACAAAGTGGACTTCATCATCATCTCATTGATAATTAACTTGTTCTCACCATGATATAGCTGAAAAATTGCTGAATTGGCTTTAAAAACAACAATCACTCACTCTTTCAATAATACTGAATTTCAAGTATCGCGTCACATGACTGGAAACAGTTGTCATGTAAAGTTGTTTTGTATGGTACAAGTTGCAATCAATCTCACAACTTAACTGGTCAAAGTCACGTATTCCATATCATAAGATAACGGCCATGATGGCTTTTACAAGGATTCATTTATATTGTGGCGGTCAGTTTTATTGGTGGAGGAAACCAGAGGACCCAGAGAAAACCACTAATATGCCGCTAGTCACTGACAAACTTTGTCACATAATGTTGTATCAAGTACACCTCGCCTGAGCGGGATTCGAACTCACAACTTCAATGATGATAGGCACTGATTGCATTGGTATCCCTGGTAGTTTTAAATCCAACTATCATACGATCACGACCACGACGACCTCGTCAGAAAAAATATATTAATTACTAAAAAAAAAATAATTCTGGAATGCCTGTCTTGCACCAACTTTTATTTGAGGGAGTTCGTTCTGTTTGACTAAGCTTTCATTAGCTTATGTGATATTCAGTATATCTAGATTCTAGACTACATGTATCTCTATTAACTTAAAGTATTCGAACACTCATGGATTATTCTTATTCCCGATAATTTTTTGCATGGGCACTAGACACCATCAATATCTACAGGATGATATCAGTGTAAATGATAGGAAAAATGAAGGCTTCCAATGCAAAAATGTGTTATTTTTTCATGAATGGTTTTCACTTTAATATTGGGATATTTATGGATTCAGAAATACCTAATGATTTTACGTCTCATGGACAATTAAACATCAGCACCAGCCACTTTTGTGATTCTGTTGATTATGTCCAACTTCCATCAAGGAAACGACAATTACTTTGCTATTCCACAACGAGGTGAACCTCTAGTTGTTGTTTTTTCTTAAACGTTTATTATCCCCTCGCCAACGAAGTTGCGAAGGGATATAGTAACGCTACCGTCCGTCCTTCCTTCCGTCCTTCCGTTCGTCCGTCACATCCTTGTGAACACTCTAGGATCAACATCCTTCAATGGATTTTGACCAAACTTGGTACATATTTAGTCCTTAAGAGAATCTGGAACCCTATTGTTTTTCAAGGTCAAAGGTCAAGGTCACCAGGTCAATTTCTTTACCGCATAACATTATTGTGAACACTCTGGAATCAACATTCTTCAATGGATTTTGACTAAACTTGGTACATACTTAGTCCTTAGAAGAGTCTGGAACCCTATTGATTTTCAAGGTCAAAGGTCAAGGTCACGGTAATTTTTTACCGTGTAACATCCTTGTGAACACTCTAGAATCAACATCCAATGGATTTTGACCAAACTTGGTACATACTTAGTCCTTAGGAGAGTCTGGAACCCTATTGATTTTCAAGGTCATAGGTCAAAGGTCAATGTCACTGGGTCAAATTTGTACCGCGTAACATCCTTGTGAACACTCTAGAATCAACATCCTTCAATGGATTTTGACCAAACTTGGTACATACATAGTCCTTCGGAGAGTCTGGAACCCTATTGATTTTCAAAGTCAAAGGTCAAGGGGTCAAATTTTTACCGCATAACATCCTTGTGAACACTCTAGAATCAAGATCCTTCAATGGATTTTGACCAAACTTGGTACATACTTAGTCCTTAGGAGAATCTGGAACTCTATTGATTTTCAAGGTCATAGGTCAAAGGTCAATGTCACCGGGTCAAATTTCTTACTGCGTAACATCCTTGTGAACTCTCTAGAATCAACATCCTTCAATGGATTTTGACCAAACTTGGTACATACATAGTCCTTAGGAGAGTCTGGAACCTTATTGATTTTCAAGGTCAAAGGTCAAGGGGTCAAATTTTTACTGCGTAACATCCTTGTGAACACTCTAGAATCAACATCCTTCAATGGATTTTGACCAAACTTGGTACATACTTAGACCTTAAGAGAATCTGGAACCCTATCGATTTTCAAGGTCACAGGGTCTAATTTTTATGCGAGGGGATACGCCACGCTTTGCGTTGCCCTTGTTTCATGATGTAAAATCACCCGGTGCATCATAATTAGTGGTTTATATTGAACATTAAATCGTTTGTTATTGGTTTGTTATTGATTCATTCATTTCGAAGCATATCTATCCAGAATAGTACTGTTCTTACTGATTGATATAGTAACTCTGCCTTAGTGAACTGTGTGACTTTTCAGCCAATTCAGTGGTAACAAAACAGACCGTCAATATCATGATCAGTGACAAAATGGTTCCATGTACATGGTATATATGGTATTACTAAGCCTTATAGACACACCATCTGCCTTATGATTGTATCATATGTTGAAGTCATTGTTATGTACACCATGTGCATGTTACAAATAACATGTTCATAGCCATACTCATAGGTCGATGTTGGAAGAGATATGACGCGGAGATTTACTTTGTATCAACGAATTCATGATGGTGACCATATAATTTCCGATTCTGTGATCTCTCGAAACCTATCACTGTGTCGATACCTCTGCTAATGGAGTATTAGTCTCCAAGATTATCAGCCTGTTTCAGCACTGACATGGTTTATTAGATGTAGTTTTATTGAAATTTACTGTTCTGAAGTAATGTGCTTGTTATTAAATAATAATGTTCTCTTCCCTCAGGCATAGATGTACTTAACAGATTTTGACTATACGTATATTGGACATTTTGTTTTTTTCGTTAAGTGTTATTAATGATTTTGCATTGCAACCTTTTGACTTTGAGCATATCTGATGAAGGTTATTATCTGATGAAGGTTATTATCTGATGAAGGTTATTTGATGAAGGTTATTATCTGATGAAGGTTAATATCTGATGAAGGTTATTATCTGATGAAGGTTATCTGATGAAGGTTATTATATCTGATGAAGGTTATCTGATGAAGGTTATTATCTGATGAAGGTTATTATTTGATGAAGGTTATTATCTGATGAAGGTTATCTGATGAAGGTTATTATCTGATGAAGGTTATTATCTGATGAAGGTTATTCCAGAAATGTGTGATGCACACTAAATCAGATACCAACGTTTTTATTAAGATATGGTTATATCTCTGTTAGTCAGTCAATAGAAATAGTTCAAGTATATGGGGACTATTAGACAAAGGCAGTATAAGATCAACTATGAGGATTTTCTTCATCACAATATCACTACGGTAATCGGTTTTTTTTCAATCTTTTAGATTGAAATGTAAAAAAAATATGTTATATTTTTGCTATGATATTCTTTTTTATGATGAAAGAAAAACTACAGTATGCAAATATGCAGAGTTGTATAAATATAAATCGTAATTTTCTTTTTCAATGTAATGTTTTAATCAATCTTTGGTTTGACACCCATAATTCTCAGAAAATCTGAAAAATAGAATAAAATATGTTAAATGTCAGTACCTTAAAGAACTAGTGACAGTTTTTTTTTTATTTCTGGAGAACAAGTCAATTATGATTCAAAAATGCAAATTAGATATATAACAGTATTTCCTCATTTTGTCTAATAAAAAAATTTTAGTCCATAAACTAAACAATAAAAAGGCAACCAAATCTGTTTAGACTTTTTTTTAAGGATTAAAACCCAATAACAAATTTGAAGGCTATGGAAATTATTTCAGAGTAACTTTCTTTTGTAAAGATTAGCACATACCAACTTCTCATTGGTACGATTTTCACTTTTACTAACATAAGTGTTTTGTTTCTGGAGCCTCTCGAAAAGTCTCTTATATTTTCCTCATTGAATAAAGATAAATTGTTTGGTTTTCTTCATGCAAAACGTCTTGAGACGTTATATGAGTTAATAAAGTGCCACATACTGTCAAGGTTCATGTCCAGGCTACTGATGGTGATGTCACGTCAGAACCTAAGAAAGGTATTGGAGATCTTCAAGTCAACGCAAGAGATCGACTGATCATAAGTTTTATTACACTTCCAACACTGGCTAAACACCAAATTGGTTCCGGAAAATAAACTAACACCCATCTTTAGTACTGCATCCAGAGGGCGAGGGGTTGTTTATTAGGGAGGTTACTTAGTAGTGCACATCCTAGATTAGTGAATTACGATAGCTGCAGACAAATTTTTTCCGCAAGTACTTTAGAGGAGCCTCACACTTCACTTTCGAGATTCGTCGATGATCTTGTCTTTAATTCCTTTTGTTCTTCCGATTTCAAAGGTATCTGCCAATAACCCCTTGTGGTAAGAGGAGGTTCGCTTAATTCCTCATAAAAGAGCAGGAGAAGAATTGAGTTCTGTCGTATCTCCCCAAGAATTGCGTTCTGTCGTATCTCCCCAAGAATTGAGTTCTGTCGTATCTCCCCAAGAATTGAGTTCTGTCGTATCTCCCCAAGAAGTGAGTTCTGTCGTATCTCCCCAAGAATTGAGTTCCGTCGTATCTCCCCAAGAATTGAGTTCTGTCGTATCTCCCCAAGAATTGAGTTCTGTCGTATCTCCCCAAGAATTGAGTTCTGTCGTATCTCCCCAAGAATTGAGTTCTGTCGTATCTCCCCAAGAATTGAGTTCTGTCGTATCTCCCCAAGAATTGAGTTCTGTCGTATCTCCCCAAGAAGTGAGTTCTGTCGTATCTCCCCAAGAATTGAGTTCCGTCGTATCTCCCCAAGAATTGAGTTCTGTCGTATCTCCCCAAGAATTGAGTTCTGTCGTATCTCCCCAAGAATTGAGTTCTGTCGTATCTCCCCAAGAATTGAGTTCTGTCGTATCTCCCCAAGAATTGAGTTCTGTCGTATCTCCCCAAGAAGTGAGTTCTGTCGTATCTCCCCAAGAATTGAGTTCCGTCGTATCTCCCCAAGAATTGAGTTCTGTCGTATCTCCCCAAGAATTGAGTTCTGTCGTATCTCCCCAAGAATTGAGTTCTGTCGTATCTCCCCAAGAATTGAGTTCTGTCGTATCTCCCCAAGAAGTGAGTTCTGTCGTATCTCCCCAAGAATTGAGTTCCGTCGTATCTCCCCAAAAAATTGAGTTCTGTCGTATCTTCCCAAGAATTGAATTCTGTCGTATCTCCCAGTTTCTATGCCCATCATTACCTGTTGCTTATGAAAAAATGTGACAATAAGACTTCTCCTCCTTAAAAGTTGATCTATTCAGAGGAATGATGAGACTTTACCATTGTTGATTAAAACAATTCTTGCTTCCCACGTCCTAGAAAGAGACGTTTAGTTCTTCTCTTGGATGTGGTTGTAGTCTTAAACCTTAACAGTTGCCATCTTTTGATTAGCTGGACTCCATTTATTTAAAGCATTTAAGCAATTATTGTTTTATTTGGTTTGGCTACCGGCACACACGAATCAGGTGTGTGAAAAGGGCTTTGGGGTTAGAGTTATTTTAGTTCCACTTAGTTCTAGTGAACCGAAATTACTTTATCCTGTGAGGACGTCACTTGTTTCAAACCTGAGGGTTCAAAACACTTTTTGTCCATATTACAAAGGGAGTTCGAGATATTTTTGCAAATGCCTTCTCTTCATTTCTGGTATAGTTTTATTAACATATAGTGTTTCAGACATAACTTTATATAGAGTCGGGGCTATATTCTCTTCTTGGGGGAATTTCTGCTTTCATGTCACAAGTTTTCAGTTGGTCACTGGAAGTCTAATACTAGTAATACATTTTTTGTCAATGCATACAGTCCATTTCTCTTCATTCCGACAACCTTTATTCTCTGAGGTCTTTGGTTTCAGCACAGAAAGTAGTTTTCATAGGATGGGGTTCAGCGCAACCTTATATTTTGTGATATACATGGTGGTCCCTTCCACTTCTCCTTTATTCATTTTGTTGATGCTGCTAGTGCAAAAGTAATGGGTGTAAGGTGCATATGCGTCACTTTGAGGTAGAGGTCCTCGAGGCTTTAAGTTTTGCTCCATCAATACAATTGACCACTACAATATGTATAGCTGAAATATTATTGAATGTGACATTAACCACCAGCAACATAATCTATGCTTATATATGTTGTCCTTTCCTCATTTATGACTTATCACCGGGTTAGTAGCAAGAGTAACAAAACGGTTCCACATGTGGAGCAGGAACTGCTTACTCTCCAGGAGCACTCCGGCTTTTGGTGGGATTCGTATTGCTCGATCTTTGGTTTTCTGTGTAATGTTTTGTAGATCGTCGTTTGTCTGATCTTCTGATTGCCCCTTTGGTGTCTTCAGACTTTTCTTTAAAGTGTATATACCATTACATTGAATGGAATGGCTTCTTTTAAAGTGTATATACCATTACATTGAATGGAATGGATTCTTTTAAAGTGTATATACCATTACATTGAATGGAATGGCTTCTTTTAAAGTGTATATACCATTACATTGAATGGAATGGCTTCTTTTAAAGTGTATATACCATTGCATTAAATGGAATGGCTTCTTTTAAAGTGTATATACCATTACATTGAATGGAATGGCTTCTTTTAAAGTGTATATACCATTACATTGAATGGAATGGCTTCTTTTAAAGTGTATATACCATTGCATTAAATGGAATGGCTCTTTAAAGTGTATATACCATTACATTGAATGGAATGGCTCTTCCATTTTACCCATTTATTCTTTTGTCGCTCATATAACCTGATGAAAGTTTAATGTCAACACATACCATCATATTTTATTTTTCCATCGGCGCCCGTTTTTGCCTGTTGAATTAAATCGTTGACTTCTTCGTCAGATAATTTATCACCATATTTTCTCATTATATACCACACTTCCATTACACCGACTGAATCACGTTCTTTAAATATAACATTAATAGCTTCTCTTATTTCGTCCTCATTGTCGAATTCGTTTATCTTTCTGGACATGACTGTAAGGAATTCTGGGAACTCGATTACACCATTTCCTACAGAAAAAACGTGATTTTACAAGAAAATAAAAAGTAAATGAATAAATTAACTCTGCAGAATGAATGTCAAACGACCGTATCCGAGTGGACTATTTATTATAACTATATCCTAGATGTTGCTTTACCAGAATGATGACTTAAGAATAGTTTGAAGATACCAAATGGATCAGACGCCGTACATCGAAGACGGATAGACATTACAACGACCAAACGAAAAAAGACAAAGTGATATACAAAATACTACACAGAAAATTAAAGATTGAGCAACACGAATCCCACTAAGGCTATTGTTTTTATATGTCCAAATTACATATTACTCCACCATCTTTTACGCATATTTGCTCTTCCTCTCTAACCTTTTTTTTCTCACCTAAAAACAGTCGTACCACATTCTTTCTCAGAATGTCACACACACAAAAATCACAGAAAATTGTATTGATTATCGAATCGGTCATTCTATGAGTTTTTTTTAAACATTTTCCTTACTTCTAATCAAATATATTAATAGTCAAAAGTGTTGTAGCTAGAATTAAAAGTGAATGGTAAAATAGCGTTCATAACCTTTCCAAACCAGATTGCCCCGTTTCAAGATTGAACAAATTTGTGTCTTTTAATTGTCGCCTCGAATATGTTTTAATACAAAACAGGTGTATATGTTAGCGGCAATAAGTGAAATCAGGCATTAAGCTTAAATCCTAGGCAATAAGCTATTGCCTGGGCATTAAGCTTAATGCCTGAAATATATGTCCAGGCATTAGGCTTAATGCCTAAAACACAAAAAACATAGATATAATACATTTATTAATATTATAAGTCAGTAAAACATTGACAATTTTATATTAAAACGAGATATTTAAAATGTCAAAATAATTTGATCTTAGCCAAAAGTTCATTGTACTGCTCTCTTGGGTATATATTCCTAGTTTTCTTCGATTCAAACTTATTTCGTAAAGCCACAAGAAATTTTTGCTCAGGAGAAGACATCTTGTCACATGTGTTATTTAACTACTTATAATCCAGATCAAGAAACGAAGAGGTCTGGGGGCATAGAGCATTTAAAGGCATGTTAAACAAAGAAATTTTACTTATCCAATAAAATCATTTGAACAAGTAAGTGAGCAAAATTCAAATCTAGATGTGTCCAGTTGAAACCAGCCAAGCCACTGAAGTGTGAATTTTATTTTGGGAAAATATCTTGAAATTATTCTATAATAAAATAATTCTGTCATCAACCTTTTTTTCATTTTTAGGCAAAACGATACATTTTTAGACAATATCTAATTTTATTCAACTTATAAGACAGATTGAAATACAGAATAATTTGAAAAATTGAGCATGCGTTTGTCAGAATTCATAAAACTGAATTTCACCTATTGCCTAAAATTGAATTCGGCAATAGGTGAAAAATTCATCAATTCATTTCAGGAAATAAGCTTAATGCCTGAAATTTTAGGCATTAAGCCTAATGCCCAGGCAATAGCTTATTGCCTAGGATTTAAGCTTAATGCCTGATTTCACTTATTGCCGCTAACATATATATACCACATTCGTTAAAAAATGGGGCAGATAATATATACAAACCTTCCACGTCAATTTCATTTACTATATCCTGGACTTCCGAGTCTGATGGATTTACACCTAGAGCGCGCATAACTGTTCCAAGTTGATTGGTAGAAATAGTTCCATTTTCATCATAGTCAAACAATGTGTACACTTTGTGAAATTCTGTAGAAAAGAAAATGTACACATTTGACATCACATATACTTATTATATTCCATGTGGCTCCAAGGTTAAAATGGTGCAGTCAATAATTGTCTACTCTGTGTTACTTGAATTTGTAACGCCTTTCGTGTAGCAGCATAGCTTATTCACACTTTTGTAACGCCTTTCGTGTAGCAGCATAGCTAATTCGCACTTTTGTAACGCCTTTCGTGTAGCAGCATAGCTAATTCGCACTTTTGTAACGCCTTTCGTGTAGCAGCATAACTAATTCGCACTTTTGTAACGCCTTTCGTGTAGCAGCATAGCTAATTCACACTTTTGCGGTTTCGGTTGAGGAAACACATATGTCGATTGAAAAGGTTACTCTAAGCGATAAGCAGAGTTTGCACAGCATTGCCGACTAATTAAAATAGACTACAATGATTAACTGAAAAGGCTGTCAGAAATGTCCCTTTATTTTCGTTTGTCCGTAATGTTGCGAATGCCGCTTTTGAAATTGCAAATCGATTACCGGAAGGTGTTACAGCAGTAACACGGATCAGCTATATACCAATTACATACTTAGTGTGTTGGTACAATACTTTGTATCAGATTGAGAATAGTGTGAACCAATATCACTACGAGTAGTTATGCGGTTCTAGTTCACGCGACAGGCGGGACATGATAGAAGTCTTTTACCAACACACTTTGAATGTAATACGTTCATCTAACATTTAAATAAAACAATTTTTTTAAACAATGGTTGACTTAAAATTAACAAATGTATTACAATACGACTTCATTATGTGCATGAACGTCACGTTGTTTGTTGGCGTTCATTCACGTTTAAGTGTCACTTTATAATCGTCCGATAACGCTACTTTTGGAGAAATATGTAATACATGTATCTTATGTACTGAACCATAGAGTTTCCGGAAATATTGAAATTGTTCTTGGAATTGTAAATATGATTCTTAATCAGTGTAGTGATACAACATCTTGGATCAGAGAACTTGTATCAAACAGACTACTTTCTTAAATTTCAAAGGAAAACTTATATAATGTTCTAGATAAATTATTTGACTACCACATTATCAGATTAGAGCCATCGAGATAATCAAGGGTATGATATTGTACGAGCTTGCGAATGAGATTAATATGCTGTGCTGCTCCAATCTGACAATGTTGTAGTCAATTAATGTTCCAATACTCCTACCTCGTATCTCTTTGTCTGTTAAAGGCTGATGTTCATCCTACAAACAAAAGTATCATTCCAATGTGTATATATTTAACCAGATGATATAAAAAGACAAATCTGAAGATATCAAAGGGGTAATCAGAAGCTGTAAATCGTAGAAAGACAGAGAATACAATGGGCAAAAGACAGAGAATACAATGGGCAAAAGACAGAGAATACAATGGGAAAAAGACAGAGAATACAATGGGCAAAAGACAGAGAATACGATGGGCAAAAGACAGAGAATACAATGGGCAAAAGACAGAGAATACAATGGGCAAAAGACAGAGAATACAATGGGCAAAAGACAGAGAATACGATAGGCAAAAGACAGAGAATACAATAGGCAAAAGACAGAGAATACAATGGGCAAAAGACAGAGAATACAATGGGCAAAAGACAGAATGCAATGGGCAAAAGACAGAGAATACTATGGGCAAAAGACAGAGAATACAATGGGCAAAAGACAGAGAATAATACAATGGGCAAAAGACAGAGAATACAATAGGCAAAAGACAGAGAATACAATAGGCAAAAGACAGAGAATACAATGGGCAAAAGACAGAGAATACAATGGGCAAAAGACAGAATGCAATGGGCAAAAGACAGAGAATACAATGGGCAAAAGACAGAGAATACAATGGGCAAAAGACAGAATGCAATGGGCAAAAGACAGAGAATACAATGGGCAAAAGACAGAGAATACGATGGGCAAAAGACAGAGAATACAATAGGCAAAAGACAGAGAATACAATGGGCAAAAGACAGAGAATACAATGGGCAAAAGACAGAGAATACAATAGGCAAAAGACAGAGAATACAATGGGCAAAAGACAGAGAATACAATGGGCAAAAGGACGAACAATTGTCCACAAAAACACTACACAGAAACTAAAGATTTAGCTACACGAACCCCACTAAAAACTGGGGTTGAAGTCAGGTGCTCCGGAAGGGTTGACAGTTCCTGTTCCACTTGTGACGCACGTCGTGTTACAATAGTTAAAAAACCGGCGACCTGGAAATGATTACAACCAACGGAACATATCCGTGGTCATTTGTGACACAGATATTCCGTAACGGTTAAAATATGTATGTAATATCCAGCATGAATATTGTACAAGACGATGTACATGTCATCCACGGAACGGATGTCGTTAGTGGTGAAGCTAACATTTCTTGAACGTCTGTCTTGCTCCAACTTTTATTTGAGAGAGTTCGCTCTGATTGACTAATCCTTCATTAGTATTTGTAATATCCAGTATTTCTGGTATATAGATATCTATTAACTTAGTATTCAATGTTCATGGACAATTCTTATACTATACCGACTATTCTTCACATGGGCACTAGACACTTTATCAATTTCATAAGATCAATAGGAAGATAATATTGTAAATGATAGGAAAAGGAGAAGTCTTCCAATGTAAATTTTTTTTATTTTTTTCATGAACGGTTTTCACTTTCATATTTGGATATTTTAAATCGAAGAAAGACAATAAAGTGGTCAAAAGGAAAAGGACAAAAGGACAAACAATTATCCACAAAAATACTACACAGAAAACTAAAGATTCAGCAACTTGAACCCCTACAAAAATATGTACATAATTTTTATTTACATCACACATTATTTGAACTTGGTGACTGTAAAAATTGAAACATAGAAATTTGACTTTGACATTTTCCCCCATGAATCTGAAATCATTTGGCAGTTTAAAACAAAATGAAACTCATCTTCAATACCGTCTTTGCAAAATGTACAATGGATATACCAATACACTCAATTGCCACGTTACTACAAAACCTCAGTGTTGGATCTGTTTATGCATCACAACATAGATTTCCTTTTAAAGGCAATAAAACTTGATCATTGTAGTTAAATAACATATCAAATATAGATGAATTTACAAAAACAATTTACATTTTTTTAGTTATCGCTATAGCTTATTTCTTCATGATAAACTTCACCACATTGTTTTTTTAGTAGTATTTCAGAACAGTGTTAACAGTAAGTGACCATTGAGCAGTATTTTTAGAACAAAGTTTTTAACATGTCTTGTAGAGAGAAATACAATTGTTATAATAAGATGTTGTGTCGAGAAGACAAACAAAAGCGAAGGACTGAAATTGTCAAGAATTGGACCATTTAGTGTTGAACGTAAATCCTGAATCCCTGGTGTAGTCGTGGTAACATGCAAGACAAAAGCTAACCGTGATGACATCTTGTCCACTACAACGAAGCTGCATTTAGCAGACAAAACAGTGATGTTTTTATAAACCCCGATATGTCATTACAACAAAGAATTGAGTCCCAAAACATGCACATTCTTGTCAAAGCATTGCATTCAGTAAACCCAGACTTATCTGTCAGGGGAAGTAGAATGGTTGACTTCTCTGATAGACCACGATCATTTGAAGGTAGCAAAACATACCAATAAGGGTAATAACAAAATTACCGAACTCCGAACAATCTTAGAAAGGGAAAGTCAAAACTCATAAGTATATAAACAGACAAAATCAGTCAACAACCGGAAAACTGTGAAAACCGTAATGACCCTGACTTGGTACAGGCATTTCTAAAGAAATGGTGGGTTGAATCAGATTTTAAAGCGCCAAACCTCCCTCTTTCATTACGGCTCAAAGTTTCCGACTGTCACTATAACAGTATTTATAACAATACTTGAACAAAACAGGTAAAACAGTTGTCAAAGCAGCACCAAACTCAGTGAAGTAAATGTCAAAGACACTTTTACGTCACACATTGATAAAAAAATATTTTTGACATTTTTGTTGACACCTTATCTTTATACATTTTCACTATATGAAAATCCATCGTTTATAATCTTTTCTGCAGAGACGAAATATATATCGACAAGATCTTGGTATCGGAATATAAACTTTTTAAGAGATCGAATAAGGCGAATCTTTTTATAGCCCTGGTCCAGTAGCCTGTTTCTCAGATGAAGATGACGTTTCGGGAAATCAGAATAATTGCTACTGGCCCTTGCATAACGAATCAATTGCTAGATGTAAACACCATATGCAGGAGAAGCTGGTACATTGCTGCACATATTTGGAAAATTTATGATTTTAAAATTGAAGTCGTCCCGTTTATCATAAATTTTAGTACTGATTTGACCACTGTCGTCAAATTCGAGGTATAAGTCCAAAGATGATGCGGACGAAGCGGTATCTGTGGTCTCTTTAACTTCCAGCTCTGGAGGATATATCAATGGAAGAAATTCTGCAAATCTAGAATTATTGATAGACAAAACGTCATCAATATACCTGTATATGTGAAATTAAAGGTTCTAGCTTCATGAATCTTCTTATCTTTTACAAGCTTTTGAAGAAACCCCGACTCATATGAGTATAAAAATAAATCGGCTAGAAGAGGGGCACAATTCGTACCCATTGGTATGCCGACGACCTGCTGAAACAGTATCCCTCCAAAGGAGACAAATATGTTATCGATGAGGAACTCCAGCATACTTATCACTTGTTCCTCGGAGTAGCATGCTTTACCTTTTTGAATTTTGTTTGAAAAATATGTGGAATTGTAGCCTAACACAACAAATTTTGAGCCATAGTTTCTATGACTGAAAGCTTTGTGAATTGTTTCTTTTAAGCGGGTTTTTAATTTGTCATGCGGTAGGGTGGTATATAGAGTTGAAAAATCAAAAGTTTTGATGGGGGATACCTGAGAGAAAGATCTTGATTTAAGGTTATCCAAAAGATCTTTAGAGTTTTTCAAAATCCACATGTGATTTATGCCACTACGCGAGTAAACAGTTTCACAATATTTCTGTTGTCCCTCTTTTACTGCAGACAGAATCTTTGTCAGGTGAATAGACAATTCTTTCGTCGAACAAGTTGATGATCCCGCTATGCACCTTTCTTTGTATGGTGTCTTATGGAGTTTAGGTATCATATATAAATAGGGTAAATCCTCAGACTCTTTACCAGAGGGAATGTTTAAAGAGGTCATGTTTGATCGGTGATTAGCTAGGATAAACGAGAATCATGACAGAACAATAGCGGCTCAAATCGTTCAAGTCGTCCATATATGACTGAAATTAATCGGCCAAAGGAAAAGACAATGAGGAAGAAATTCTAACAAGTTCTGTGGATGGAAATACACGTGGTTTTGTAGCAGCAGTATACGTACTAATGTCTCATTTAGTGTAATTAATACAGAAATTTAGGTGTAAAATGAAATATATATTTTTAAAATCACAAGACTTACCATTTGAAATAATAATCCTTCGGAAAACTGAACGTTTAAAAATATGAAATTCGATTGTGAATTAGGTTGATTTAAAATGCACGATATTCAGTTTAACAATATAAACACCGTTCCAATTTGATGAGTTAAGTGAAAAATGATACTTATGAATTATAAATTTTTAACTTTATCATATGTATCACGTTTTAATAATGAATTTCGAAAGTCGAAAAGCAGAAATATGTAAATACGATATCTTTAAATGACAGTAAAGTGAAATAAAACAAGATGGCATTGAACTTTACACGGTTAAATACCAATATTCTTATCTGATATATCATTTGTTATTGCAGATTTCGCTTAGTAATGTGTCAGTAGTTAAAGGGGTGAAATGATTATGTGTATACATGTATCAAGTTCCTATAATTGAACTGAACACATTTAAAATACAAGGTCTTTATAATTAGTGTAGAACGAACAAGGTTGACTTTATATAATGAGGATTGTAAGGAATTCATTGGATATGGTATGATCCTGAAAATTGTTTTAACTTCCTTGTTGGTCTTGCACATGTAGGTGTCCATGGGAATACGAGTGTGGGATCAAAAGGTGTAAAGACAAACATACAATGCAGATAAAAATTGTTTGATGTACAGTGCCTGACAGAACGATTGAATGATTGAATGGTTAACAATTCGTCCTAATAAAATCACTAAACGGAAGAAAACATAATCTTATAGAAGATCAAGATGCTGACTCCTTATCTAACCTTGATCTTAGTTCTTGCTCGATTGCTTGTTGTGCCTTTGGACTTTTCTTTGTTTTTCTATTTCTCTTACCTTGTGTTTGTACTTGGCTGTTTTTATATTCCCTGTGTTGTTCCTTTACTCGACACTGTATCCTGGTTTGTGTATACTGCGTTTTTCTTGGTTAAATTCTTACAGAAGCTTGAAAGGGTATATTTGTATGGGGTCACCAATTTACATTTAACAAAAATCATAACTACATGTATATCACAAAACTAAATAATAAAACAAATACACATCTTTTGTATTTTACATATAAATATGTTTTGTAAATCCTATTTTTTTTAATTACATTTCTGACCTCTTTGTAAGTTCATTCTAGTTTTTCTGATCCAAATAAATAAGTGAGTTACTGTCATCACTTTTTCGTCGCTCGTCCTAATATTAAGCCGTATATATGTTTTTATTTATTCACCATTATTCTATTATTGTCTACTCCTGAGGGAACTGTTCTCATATACCGTTGGCTCAGGCACTATACCTCACCAGACAAGTCCAGTGGCGGATCCAAGGGGTGGTCCCACGACGCACCGTACCACCCCTTGCCGAACCCCCAAAATTTGTTTAAGGTGTCCTTTCTCTGTGTACAGCTAATTAACACTTGAAATTAATCTTTTATTGTGATAATTGTTTTGATTGCAATACCCGTAGGTGTAAAATTGACAGAATACGGATGCGTTTTACCTGGTCTAGTTACCTGGTACCTGTCAAAACAACTCATCAAAGAAAACTCTAAAGGAAAATACATGTACATGTAAATAATGAAGAAGTTGACGTCTTATTTTGAAAGGTAATTATAATTGTTTGTTTAATTAAAATTTCCATATATGCTCTCGTCTTGCCTGCATTTACATGCATATATTTGATGAAGATTGAATATTTGTCTAAGTTCTTTGAGAAAAATGTCAATCATCTGGAGATTATATAGATAGTACTACATGTATCTGTGAATGGATGAAATATGCAATAGTTCACTCATAACCAGCATATTCGTTTGTCTCAATTCATGTAAATAAGAATGCAATGAAGCACACACCCCCCCCCCCCCCCCCCTTAATCGGTCGTAACAATCTTCACAAATATCGTTTTTGCGTTTGACCAATAAATAATATACATTTATTGCATGCTGATGTGGGAAATATGAAAATTTATTCACACAAGAGTATCACTCGTGGGTGAATAAATTTTCATATTTCCTATTTCCTGTACCCGCATGCTATAAATGTTTTATTATACCGAATGAAACCAAGAAAACACATAAATATGTAAAATACTGCTAGCAAACATATTCTAAGCCCATAATAATATCTTTTAGGTCATCAAGCTGCCCTGGCTCCAAACGAAAGTCTGAACAGGATGACGATATTCAGCCAGAAAACGTCACAATTCCAATTTAGAAGAAGTTTGTGATAGTAGAGGACAGCCAGCTGAAAAATCACTATTAGAAAGCTGAAACGTTCATTAAACCTGCTTCGTCTTCTCAACCAGTTTCAGTTCTGTCTAAACATGATGTTGGTACATTTTCGAGTAAACAATAATATCTCTCTGATAAACAGAAATACCAACTTCTCCGCAACCATTTCATTCCGAAAAAGACATATGAATTTCCCGTTACAAAGTATGGGGGTCGCAACAGAACATTTCAATGTTCTTGGTTAGAAATAACTCGAATAATACTGCGCCCTCTATCGGCACTATCGCTGGATGAGGTTAATATAGCAAAGCGTAATATAACGACTGGATTATACGGGTTAGGTTAGAGAGATATACCGGCCTAGTGTATTCACCTTCGTTAAATGGCTGTTTCTGTATTTACTGTTTTTTATTTGATCCGAAGATTTGGGTGTTTTGTCATCAAAACCTCTTTTAGACATGGCCCATGCACATGACAGACTTACAAAACATTTTGGGAAAGATGGAAAAGAACCCAAAAAATCACTATAGGAAAACTGTTCTTGAGGGAGAAGACAATACTATATTTAGTACATAACATCCCATTCCAGACATAAAAGGAAAACACACTCAAATTCAATATAATAATAATAATAAAATTTACAATGTAACATTATATTTGCATTGCCAAACCTGGCCATGTTGACAGCAGACTACAGCAAGAGCCTATTTTAAGGGAGATAAATCTTGACAAAAATATATAAAAATTACGCGGGAAAATCTATGCCACAGGTATAGTCCCCTCGGGAAATCGTTTGAAACTGTCGCTAGGTAAAGTCACTCGTTGTCAAGTGTACTGTTCAAAAATAGTGCACACTGATTATCCAATAAAATACAGCTTTTTCATATGTTAGGTACTAAAAATTGTTATTTTGATGGTGATCCGAAACTGAAGATGACCATCAGATATAACAAGGCAGTATTATCGACAGAGCTTTAATATCTGTCCCCTGTCAGTGTTGTATATTGTACATATCGTTAGGGACCGACCATTTAACTTGCAGGGGGGGGGAGGGGGGATTATGGTTTTTTGTTTCGTTCAGAATTTTTTTTCTGACAACACAAGAGTTTGAATATTTATTTTTGTTGTCGCGCAAAGTGCGAAATTTTTTCCCAGAATTTAACATTAGGTTATGTGACAAAAACTCTGAATCAGATTATTTTTTTTTCCCTCCACCAAAATCAGAATATTTTTTTCAGCAACATTGGGAATCAGAATATTTTTTTACATTGTAAGAAAGATACCAAAGGGGTAATAAGAAGCTGTAAAATTGAAGGACAGACAATACTATGGCCAAAGGATTATAATATATCCTCATTAACGTGACGAAAAACCAAGCTCTGGTCAATTGTAGTCCAAAATTTGAAATGCAACATCTACTATCTGCTAGGCACTATACCTGTACTGTACTATTGCTTTTTTTTGTGTATGTCTGCGTAAGTGATGTCCAACATTTTGTCCTATATACCTTGACGTTCTGAGTTCCATGCTGTGATGTCGGCTTTGATTTCCGCAAAAAACGATTTTCCGTTCATCTTTACCTCCAGTTGTTTGTAGGAGGGTTCATGTCTTATTTACATTATTTGTGTTTGTTGTGCATAGTGGTGTCCAACACATATTGACTATATGAAGAACATGGCGGGTGTCTTATAAGAGGCAGGAACTGCTTGCCCTTCACGAGTGCCTGGGCTCACCCCCCATGTTTTTGGTGGGGGTCCATGTTGTTCATATTTTTAGTTTTCTGTGTTGTGTTTTTTGTTTTGTTTGTCTTTGTCTTATGTACCCAATGTTGCCAGTTTTTCTGGATTGTCCATTCTTGATTGCCCCTTGTTTTGTTTGTCTTTGTCTTATGTACCCAATGTTGCCAGTTTTTCTGGATTGTCCATTCTTGATTGCCCCTTGTTTTGTTTGTCTTTGTCTTATGTACCCAATGTTGCCAGTTTTTCTGGATTGTCCATTCTTGATTGCCCCTTGTTTTGTTTGTCTTTGTCTTATGTACCCAATGTTGCCAGTTTTTCTGGATTGTCCATTCTTGATTGCCCCTTGTTTTGTTTGTCTTTGTCTTATGTACCCAATGTTGCCAGTTTTTCTGGATTGTCCATTCTTGATTGCCCCTTGTTTTGTTTGTCTTTGTCTTATGTACCCAATGTTGCCAGTTTTTCTGGATTGTCCATTCTTGATTGCCCCTTGTTTTGTTTGTCTTTGTCTTATGTACCCAATGTTGCCAGTTTTTCTGGATTGTCCATTCTTGATTGCCCCTTCGGTTTTCTCTAATTTGATTTAATGACAATAAAAGTTTGAAGATACTAAAGAGGTAATCAGAAGCAGTAAAGAGGAGGACATATACAATTATACAATGGCTGGGGAAAAAAAGGTGCAAAAGACAAAGAATGGTCCACAAAACACAAACCACCAGCTATATCTATAGTAACAATATAGGACTAATGTTCCTTTAATCTTTAAACGTTAAAATTCTACCCCCATCAAACTGGGAGCCATATCACAGCAGCAATAAACAAAACCCAAGATTAGTCAGTTTATCTTCAGCTGTGCAATCCATAAAAAAAATCGACACATTAGGAAAATGTATTTAATCATTGCTGAAAGCCCTTTAAATACAACTAGGATGTGTCAATATTTGTGTGTCTTCAAAATATAATGATAATGACAACTTATAAATAACATTTTCTATAAATAAATTATTAAGAAACTTCAGTGCAAAAAAGACAAGAAAAAACAAGTTATTATTATAAAAATAATAATATACAAGAAAACAAAATCCACTTATTATAATGCAATATCACTTTTAAATGCAATGCTGGGAACAGTCGATATTGTTTCACACAGTGTAATTCTGTTATTACACATTTTGGCAACATAAATTATCAAAATACTAGAAATTTAAATCAACTTCAAATATTATCAAAAGAGATCACTGGTTTGAAAAAAAACCATGACAATACATGTATATATAATTATTGAAGAAAATAAAAATTCATAACATAACTGACTGTGTAAAATAGGGGTTATACATGCAATAACAAAAACTACAAACAAAGTTTTGTGATGCTTAACAAGAAATGCCAAAAAATAGACTTTTAACAAGAAAGGATAAAACATTTAGAACATCAACAACATGTTAAACAATAAAGGGGTAGTCAACAAGTGATTATCACAGTTTATCATACTTTATGTGCTAACATATACACTCATTTTGATAGACAAAATTCTTATTTAAATATTCTAAAGAAAATATAAAAATTGGTGTACAACAATTATTATCTGTAATGACATATACAACTTTCTGTGTTATATGCCATAATTAAAATAAAAACAAATCAATGTAAATTATTTAAAAAATTATCAATAAATCATTAAAGTATCAAAAAGCATTGTTGTAAAAAAATAAAAAAAAAAACTTTAATACAACTGTTCAGAAATACTTTAATACAACTGTTCAGAAATACTTTAATACAATTGTTCAGAAATACCTTAATACAACTGTTCAGAAATACTTTAATACAACTCAGTCAACTGTTCAGAAATACTTCAATACAACTGTTCAGAAATACTTTAATACAACTGTTCAGAAATACTTTAATACAACTGTTCAAAAATACTTTAATACAACTGTTCAGAAATACTTTAATACAACTGTTCAGAAATACTTTAATACAACTGTTCAGAAATACTTTAATACAACTGTTCAGATACTTGTCTTGGCCTCTACCTGATATTCAAGCATGTCTGTTACTAAAGAAAACCCTCCAACTTTATCTTTAGATTCGTTTAACTTCTTATCCGTCAACACACCAACTTCCATTTATTTCTATTCTCTTAGGTTTTAGCATTGCCTACTGAACTCCTATTATTTCATTTCTCTTAGTTTTAAACTTTCACCACTATCACATTTCCATTAAACCAATTCTATCCGGTTTTCAACATCACTTACCAAATTATTACCCTTTAAATCCCCATTATTTTCATGTCATTTTTTTTCTTAATTGGTAATATAAAAGACCTTATTTTATTTTACAGCTTTCATATTTTAACTTAAATTTATTATTTAATATTTCATAATGTACTTCCCTTTTAGTTGAAAGCATTTGTAATTGGTTACTAAATAATATTAAAACTAACTAAATCTTACCAAAATATATAAATATAAATATGATTGTATAAAAATTGTTTTGTTCTTACAAATACATCTCAATAAACATAATACATATATACAATGGATTTTGTCTACAGAAACAATTTATATCAGCAATTTATCATAGAAAAAGTTATAAAAACAATACTGATGTGGACCTTAACTTATATTTATTTCAATAAAGTTAATTTGTGCATCTGAAAATTAATATCACAGCATTCATGAAATGAAAACATTACATATGAAGTGGACAATACAAACCTTTTACATTTATTTGGCTATTTTAGAAAACAAAATATCTGTTTAAATTCTGACTAAAAATTCACAAAGATAATGTGTAAATTACTAAAAACAACCATTGTATTACCTTGATATCAATATTATCAATCATTATCAATATTAATATTATGCAATACACTTTTAAACAAATAATTCAATTTGTATAGAATACCAAGCATATAGAAAATAAACCCTAATTTGTTCTACCCTGAAATAAAAAAAAGGCCTACCCCTGTTTCCTGAAAGCTTTGAGCTTCCACTATACACTAAAATAGAATAACAAAACTTAACAAATGAATATTGAATATAGACTGTAATAAAAGTACACCTGACTATTGGTTTACAAACTTGATTTAATCACTAGGATCTGTAACAGTTACACACTTTTGATCAACAGATTCTTCTACACTGTTTGGTTGACAGCTTGTATCTTCTTGTCTTGAGGACTCAACCCCACCACAACTATATAACTGGGTTGAAGCAGGAGCTAAGGATAATCTTGTTGGTGACTGTGTGGTTGAAGCTGGTGGTGACTTATTGATTTTACTTTCTTCTTTAGGTGAGAGTGGCTCCGGGGGTGAAATAACAGGAGTATAATCTATCTTAGCACCATTTAGATTTGAATATTTAGCTTGTGATCTTTCTTCTTCATCTAGTTTCTTTTGGTCTTGCACAAATTTATCGGCTAATACTCTTGAGGGTTGTGACCATACAAAACTACCATGTCTCTATAAAAGTAAATAAGACAGATACAATATAAAAATTAGATCAAATGGTCGTGTACCCTAATTCAATGCTTAAAATGACACTCTACTCCTCAAATAGCTCTCACTCATATCTGCATATCACACAAATAAGGCAACATATTAAAGCTGAAATAATAATAAAATAATGTTACAAGATTGAATGACTTATTCTTATGAACAGTTTACACTAGAGATGAGTGATTTAGTGAACCACACATTATGTTGTCCCCTCATACTTTAACATGACATAGATCTCCACATTTCCCTTCCAAAAAATCTAAGTCTAACCTCTAGCTCAATGTCACAAGATTTGTATTTGTATGTTAGTGGTATCGATTTTACCTCATTCTACGATTTTTCTATTGGAATTTGGAAGTATTCCGACAGTATGGTATTTTGTGTTTTTAATTTTATTGACTACATCATTATTCAAAGTAACAATACAAAAATGCACAAAAGTTCAAGAGGCAGGGTCTCACAAAATAAATCTAGGAAAACCAAAATTTCAGAAACTATTATTTTTCAAATTCCATGGTCAAGCAAAGAGAGGTTTGAAGATGCCAAAGGGGTACAATCAGAAAACGTATATCAAAGGATAAACCATGCAAGTACATTGTTAATTTTTGGTATATACACATGTAATTGGAAATAAGATGTTTGTATCTCGATTTAAAGGATATCCCTCAATGTCAGGTCAAGAATCGTATCATGGTGTGAGATGAAGAAAAAAAATTGGATCCCCTTTTCCCTCCCAAGGATCGAATTAACTTTCTGTAATTTCCTTCCTATCTTGTTTGTTTACATTGGAATTCATGCATACAGAAAATAGTATCTTTGTTTCTGAACAGAACACTTGGTTAATTGAATGATGAATGTTTTAAACTATCACTAACACTATTAAAAGTAACAAAATGTATCTCTACAGAACATCCATCGTTAGTAACCCACGGTTGATCAACGCTCATAATGAGTAAAGAATATTGGAGCATGATCAGCCTTTGGCTACAAACGATCGAGCACATCTTGAGACTAAGAAATTCAAACAATCGAGCACATCTTGAGACTAAGAAATTCAAACAATCGAGCACATCTTGAGACTAAGAAATATTTGGTGAAAACATGACATATCATGTGGAATTCTGGGAAAAACATTATGTGCATCTATATAAGTACAAATGTATGATGAAACATATAAAAAGAAAACTATTGTTATACAGTAAAATGAGATTAAAGATACATATTATATGTGAATGTCTTCATGCCTTTGTGTTGGTGATTTTTGTTGAGGTTATTGTATCCCTACAACAAATAAAAAAGTGATGTTTCTTCCATTTTAATATATCATTCATTGACAGCCATTAATACAAGACATCATTGGTAAACAAAAACAAGCATTTCATGACAATCAAAATACAATATGTAGCACATTTTTTGTATACCAATGAGCAGTTAAATGTTATTAGAATGATCGTCTTTATAACTAAATGCACTTGTAATAATTAAAAAAAACCGCTGATTCATCTTATGTTTAACATGAAATTAGTAATAATACTGCTATAAGGAGTGAGTGACTATTGTTTAACGCCAAATGATCATTTTCTGCTTTATCATGGCTACAATATGTTACTTTTTGATGAGAATATGATGATGTCTCTGTTTGTACTTGACAAACATGACAGATGTTAACATAAGCAACAGTCTTCATGTAGACATGTCGCTCCACTCTGATCATATCATATATTATCCTAATTCCAATGCTCAGCAGGAGAAGTGGCAAATGCCAATTCTATAATCGTTGATTTGACTTGACCGGGGATCAAACTTACGATCTACGGCTCTAGTGGCTTGCATGTTTACTTTCAAGAGATAAAATTATGATCAAATATGGAATAGCAGAATACAATCGATTATTTAAAGGAAGAAAAACAACTATAGTTTAGGTAAATTATTTAAATCTTGTATTGTTCATTTTTGTCGATATCGTTGAATAAAACATTTTTAAAAATACAAATAGAAGATTTTTTTATACAGAAATTTATTACAGAAAATGCTTATACATGCATATATGTCAAATGAGATACATGTATCTGACTTTATAATTATATACATGTATCTGACTTTATAATTATATACATGTATCTGACTTTATAATTATATACATGTATCTGACTTTATAATTATATATATGTATCTGACTTTATAATTATATACATGTATCTGACTTTATAATTATATACATGTATCTGACTTTATAATTATATATATGTATCTGACTTTATAATTATATACATGTATCTGACTTTATAATTATATACATGTATCTGACTTTATAATTATATACATGTATCTGACTTTATAATTATATACATGTATCTGACTTTATAATTATATACATGTATCTGACTTTATAATTATATACATGTATCTGACTTTATAATTATATACATGTATCTGACTTTATAATTATATACATGTATCTGACTTTATAATTATATATATGTATCTGACTTTATAATTATATACATGTATCTGACTTTATAATTATATACATGTATCTGACTTTATAATTATATACATGTATCTGACTTTATAATTATATATATGTATCTGACTTTATAATTATATACATGTATCTGACTTTATAATTATATACATGTATCTGACTTTATAATTATATACATGTATCTGACTTTATAATTATATACATGTATCTGACTTTATAATTATATATATGTATCTGACTTTATAATTATATACATGTATCTGACTTTATAATTATATACATGTATCTGACTTTATAATTATAGATGGTTTATTATAGTAATGCTATACAAGAATCAACAAAAATTAACACTTGTTACAATGGCAAATATGAGTGCCCCTGTCTGGGTACTGACAGCTCCCTGCACATTAAAGACCTCTTTTGTCAATTTTGTCCTTATGCAACCCCCAGTAACTACACAGTCATGTTACTAGGGATGAACCACCAGAATAGGTAGCAATTTGTGAATTTAGAATATATGATAAGGTTGCTAATGCTAATTTCAGACCAAACATATGAAAATCCCTATATTTTTACATAACATTTACATATAAATAACCACAGTTTTTATTGAACAGATCTAATATGCACAACTAAAATGCTGTTAATGTTTATAGAATATATGGGAATAAGTCTGTATTTCCACAAAATATATATGAATGGATATATATCTTCACACCCTTACAAATGAAAAACTAAAGGCATCCCCTCCCCGAACCCCCTTCTAACCATAACTCTAAATAAAACATACAAGAAACTTAAGTGTCAAATGACTACTCCCGTATGTATTATACATATAAATGAATATATACTTGTTCAATAAATGAAAACAGAGAGTTAATAATAGCATATATAAATGTTAAAAATAATTATGTTCTTTGTCTGTATAGTATAAGTTATGTTTTTTTCTTTGTAACTCACTACAATAGTAGTATTATAATGTAGATTTGTATCAGGTAAATTGAAATTAAAATCAGACAGAAAATCCATATCACTCTAATAAAAAAAATGTCTTATATTTTAAGAATATACACTTAGTAAAAAATAATAATCTGTCTTTGGTCTGAAAATCCAAAATCAAGAGTGATAGCCATTCTCTGTAACATATGCAGTAACCTATATTACCAAAATAATTTCATACCAAACATGAAAAACCCTATATTTTTCAAATATCATTTACACGTAAATAGCCCCAGTTTTTCTTTGACAGATCCTGTATGTACAACTAAATGCTGTTAATATTTGTAGAAAAGATGGGAATAGATCCGTATTTCTACAAAAATATTTGGAGGTACTTTTGAGTTTGAAACTACTTAAATAAAAATATTGTGATTTGTTGCTGTGCCCTCCCCCCCCCCCCCCCCACTACATTTGTTGCTGAGCCCTGCACTACATTTGTTGCTGTGCCCCCCACTACATTTGTTGCTGAGCCCCCCCACTACATTTGTTGCTGTGCCCCCCCCCTCCACTACATCTGTTGCTGTGCCCCACTACATTTGTTGCTGTGCCCCCCCCACTACATTTGTTGCTGTGCTCCCCCCACTACATTTGTTGCTGTGCCCCCCACTACATTTGTTGCTGTGCCCCCCACTACATTTGTTGCTGTGCCCCCCACTACATTTGTTGCTGAGCTCCCCCACTACATTTGTTGCTGTGTCCCCCACTACATTTGTTGCTGTGCCCCATTACATTTGTTGCTGTGCCCCCCCCCCACTACATTTGTTGCTGTGCCCCCCACTACATTCGTTGCTGAGCTCCCCCACTACATTTGTTGCTGTGCCCCCCACTACATTTGTTGCTGTGCCCCCCACTACATTTGTTGCTGTGCCCCCCCCACTACATTTGTTGCTGTGCCCCCCACTACATTTGTTGCTGTGCTCCCCCACCCACTACGTTGCTGTGCCCCCCCCCCCACTACATTTGTTGCTGCACTGAAAATCCAAAATCAAGAGTGATAGCCATTCTCTGTAACATATGCAGTAACCTATATTACCAAAATAATTTCATACCAAACATGAAAAACCCTATATTTTTCAAATATCATTTACACGTAAATAGCCCCAGTTTTTCTTTGACAGATCCTGTATGTACAACTAACTGCTGTTAATATTTGTAGAAAAGATGGGAATAGATCCGTATTTCTACAAAAATATTTGGAGGTACTTTTGAGTTTGAAACTACTTAAATAAAAATATTGTGATTTGTTGCTGTGCCCTCCCCCCCCACCACTACATTTGTTGCTGAGCCCCGCACTACATTTGTTGCTGTGCCCCCCCACTACATTTGTTGCTGAGTCCCCCCACTACATATTTTGCTGTGCCCCCCCCCACTACATTTATTGCTGTGCCCCACTACATTTGTTGCTGTGCCCCCCCACTACATTTGTTGCTGTGCTCCCCCCACTACATTTGTTGCTGTGCCCCCCCCCACTACATTTGTTGCTGTGCCCCCCCCACTACATTTGTTGCTGTGCCCCCCACTACATTTGTTGCTGAGCTCCCCCACTTCATGTGTTGCTGTGTCCCCCACTACATTTGTTGCTGTGCCCCCCCCACTACATTTGTTGCTGTGCCCCCCACTACATTTGTTGCTGTGCCCCACAGCATTTGTTGCTTTTCCCCCCCACTACATTCGTTGCTGAGCTCCCCCACTACATTCGTTGCTGAGCTCCCCCACTACATTTGTTGCTGTGCCCCCCCCACTACATTTGTTGCTGTGCCCCCCACTACATTTGTTGCTGTGCCCCCCACTACATTTGTTGCTGTGCCCCCCCCCCCACTACATTTGTTGCTGTGCTCCCCCCCACTACATTTGTTGCTGTGCTCCCCCCACTACATTTGTTGCTGTGCTCCCCCCCACTACATTTGTTGCTGTGCTCCCCCTCACTACATTTGTTGCTGTGCCCCACTACATTTGTTGCTGTGCTCCCCCCACTACATTTGTTGCTGTGCCCCCCCACTACATTTGTTGCTGTGCCCCCCCCCCCCACTATATTTGTTGCTGCACCCCCCACTACATTTGTTGCTGAGCTCCCCCACTACATTTGTTGCTGTGCCCCCCCACTACATTTGTTGCTGTGCCCAACTACATTTGTTGCTGAGCTCCCCCACTACATTTGTTGCTGTGCCCCCCACTACATTTGTTGCTGTGCCCCCCCCCCCCACTACATTTGTTGCTGTGCCCCCCACTACATTTGTAGCTGTGCCCCACTACATTTGTTGCTGTGTCCCACTACATTTGTTGCTGTGCCCCACTACATTTGTTGCTGTGCAATGCCTGAAATTAGGGCAGAAATACTTTTTTTGGGCCAGTAAAAAATTAAACACTGGTCCAAATGGCATAATGGTAGCCCGAACATTTTGTGACATTTTTTTATGAAAAAAAGATTAATTGTTTTTTTTATCAATAACATTAAAATTAATTCTTGCACTAGTCTCACTGGGGGATGGGGGGGGGGGGCTCTTCACTTCAAGGTAATTTTGGTAGGTACAGGTGTGCAGCTGCTGAATTTGCGAAAACACCCCAATGCATATATTGCTATCAAATGAAACCTGAATTGACTTGTTATAACCTTTTTGACAACCTTGACGCCATTGGCTAGGGTGGTCTTAAGAAACGATGCTAGTCCATCGGATGGGGACAATAAAGGGCTGGCTTGTGTAAGGGGAGATCAATGCCATGATCACATTAAAGACATCCGGAAAAGAGTAGACTAATGCCACTACAAGGACCGCTCTTGCACTCCCCAGAGTGACATCACTTGTTTCAATCCACTATGAAGATGTGATTTTAAAGTAAAATAACCTTTCATGCAGTTCGGGGTAATGTCAGTTGGTTATTCATTCCTAACAAGTATCTCACTTTGTTGAAATAACAAACGGTGCTGTCATTTTCTGTTATATAAACAACTGTTAACTTTTCCTGTTATTTTTTAATTTGTAAACAAAAGTTCTGGTTCCAAAAAAGAAAACCACTCCCAATTGTCATTAAAATGTAGCCGTGTACATGAACTAGGAAAAGTTTAAAAGAAGTGACAGGCCAGATCGTTTCCGTAGTTTGACATTACTGTCAACGATTTTCTCTCTGTTGTTGGGGAAAAGTTTTTCAATAATTACCTAAGGATTGACACAAAAAGGTTTCCGATTTCTGTAAAATGAAATTCGTACATGTACATTTTGCAGCAGATTGAATGAATAAATTTCCGAACTGTGGAAGATACCAGATCGCAAACATTATAAGTTGACAGAATTCTCTTTATTGTTCACAACTTTCCACTTTGTCTGTGATTTTTAACAATTTTAATAATTAAATCATAAAGAAACCAAAAAAAACATGTTTCTTTTCTAATATTTAGTGAATACTTGTGTATTACATGAAAACGTGTAGGAAACGTGTATTGATTGGCTCGATAAAAATACATAATTGGGGAGAACAGTAAATTACATTAGCTGTGTATTCATTGGCTACAAAAATGTATTTGGACCAATCGCTGTGCTCGTAACAAAGCGTTTTCGACTAGAACAGAAGAGTTATCTACCGTTGAAGTTAGTTTATGTCCGATTTCGGTAAAACAACAATTTTTAACGGTCTTTTAGGCAATCGCCCAAACGTTTTTTGTTGGGCCAGTGACTACCTAATTTGGAGCAGCTTTTGGTTGCCCGAATAAGATATTAGTCGCATTTGGCGACTGGGCGACCGTCCATTTCAGGCACTGCTGTACCCCACTACATTTGTTATCTCTTTCTATGTAGGGTGGGGATAAAAACAATACCCAGTGGCAAGTGATCAACAATTATACAGATATCATGCTGTCTTACTTCAAATAATATGGTTGAGCTGAAACATTACTAGAAAAAGACATGTGCAAAAATGTTAAAAACATTGTACATAATGCATTTGTATATAATGTAACTGGATCTATTATATAATCTAGATATGATTTTGATATTTAATGATATTAAAATGTTGTAAATTGTTAATTAGCATTGTTATGCAAGAACATATTTATTTTTGTTAAATTATATGGTTTTTTTAAAACTTTTTTAAGCAGAAAAGTCTATCCTGTGAGTATATATATATAGTAATCAAATTGTTAATTCCATGTTGTATTTCAAACAATGATATTTATGATAATCACAAAGCAGCTTTTCTATAATATAGTCAGTGGCATATTTTGTAAGTATATTATAAATCTAGCTTTGAAAGCAGCAATATACCACAAAAATATATTTAATTAGCTAAAATAAAATGGCAGCACATTTTAGTCTTACTTACTGGTGGAAACATCTGAAAGTTCACAATTCTTTAACCTTAGTGTATGATTATCTAACTACAATATATATTACATCGTTCCCTTCTATTTGACAATTTCGAGGCATTTCATGATGATTTAGACAACTAAAAACACCAAAAATAATCTTTGTTCAAATTTATAGTATTAAAATAATAAAATTTCGCCTTAATTCATTTCTATTACAACAATGTGCATATTAATGGTAAGAAAACATTTGTCAATACTAGTGGTATAACATTTGTCAATACTAGTGGTAAAACATTTGTCAATACTAGTGGTAAAACATTTGTCAATACTAGTGGTAAAACATTTGTCAATACTAGAGGTAAAACATTTGTCAATACTAGTGGTAAAACATTTGTCAATACTAGTGGTAAAACATTTGTCAATACTAGAGGTAAAACATTTGTCAATACTAGAGGTAAAATATTTGTCAATACTAGTGGTATAACATTTGTCAATACTAGTAGTATACCATTTGTCAATACTAGTGGTAAAACATTTGTCAATACTAGTGGTAAAACATTTGTCAATACTAGAGGTAAAACATTTGTCAATACTAGAGGTAAAACATTTGTCAATACTAGTGGTATAACATTTGTCAATACTAGTGGTAAAACATTTGTCAATACTAGTGGTAAAACATTTGTCAATACTAGTGGTAAAACATTTGTCAATACTAGAGGTAAAACATTTGTCAATACTAGTGGTAAAACATTTGTCAATACTAGTGGTAAAACATTTGTCAATACTAGAGGTAAAACATTTGTCAATACTAGAGGTAAAATATTTGTCAATACTAGTGGTATAACATTTGTCAATACTAGTAGTATAACATTTGTCAATACTAGTGGTAAAACATTTGTCAATACTAGTGGTAAAACATTTGTCAATACTAGAGGTAAAACATTTGTCAATACTAGAGGTAAAACATTTGTCAATACTAGTGGTAAAACATTTGTCAATACTAGAGGTAAAACATTTGTCAATACTAGTGGTAAAACATTTGTCAATACTAGTGGTAAAACATTTGTCAATACTAGTGGTAAAACATTTGTCAATACTAGAGGTAAAACATTTGTCAATACTAGTGGTAAAACATTTGTCAATACTAGAGGTAAAACATTTGTCAATACTAGTGGTAAAACATTTGTCAATACTAGTGGTAAAACATTGGTCAATACTAGTGGTAAAATATTTGTCAATACTAGAGGTAAAACATTTGTCAATACTAGTAGTATAACATTTGTCAATACTAGTGGTAAAACATTTGTCAATACTAGAGGTAAAACATTTGTCAATACTAGTGGTAAAACATTTGTCAATACTAGAGGTAAAACATTTGTCAATACTAGTGGTAAAACATTTGTCAATACCAGTGGTAAAACATTTGTCAATACTAGAGGTAAAACATTTGTCAATACTAGTGGTAAAACATTTGTCAATACTAGAGGTAAAACATTTGTCAATACTAGTGGTAAAACATTTGTCAATACTAGTGGTAAAACATTGGTCAATACTAGTGGTAAAACATTTGTCAATACTAGAGGTAAAACATTTGTCAATACTAGTAGTATAACATTTGTCAATACTAGTGGTAAAACATTTGTCAATACTAGTGGTAAAACATTTGTCAATACTACTATATTACTAGTGGTAAAACATTTGTCAATACTAGTGGTAAAACATTTGTCAAATACTAGTGGTAAAACATTTGTCAATACTAGAGGTAAAACATTTGTCAATACTAGTGGTAAAACATTTGTCAATACTAGAGGTAAAACATTTGTCAATACTAGTGGTAAAACATTTGTCAATACTAGAGGTAAAACATTGGTCAATACTAGTGGTAAAACATTTGTCAATACTAGTGGTAAAACATTTGTCAATACTAGTGGTAAAATATTTGTCAATACTAGTGGTAAAACATTTGTCAATACTAGTGGTAAAACATTTGTCATTACTAGAGGTAAAACATTTGTCAATACTAGAGGTAAAACATTTGTCAATACTAGTGGTAAAACATTTGTCAATACTAGAGGTAAAACATTTGTCAATACTAGTGGTATAACATTTGTCAATACTAGTGGTAATTCATTTGTCAATACTAGAGGTAAAATATTTGTCAATACTAGTGGTAAAACATTTGTCAATACTAGTGGTAAAACATTTGTCAATACTAGTGGTAAAACATTTGTCAATACTAGAGGTAAAACATTTGTCAATACTAGAGGTAAAACATTTGTCAATACTAGTGGTAAAACATTTGTCAATACTAGAGGTAAAACATTTGTCAATACTAGTGGTAAAATATTTGTCAATACTAGTGGTATAATATTTGTCAATACTAGTGGTAAAACATTTGTCAATACTAGTGGTAAAACATTTGTCAATACTAGAGGTAAAACATTTGTCAATACTAGTGGTAAAACATTTGTCAATACTAGTGGTAAAACATTTGTCAATACTAGTGGTTAAACATTTGTCAATACTAGAGGTAAAACATTTGTCAATACTAGAGGTAAAACATTTGTCAATACTAGAGGTAAAACATTTGTCAATACTAGTGGTAAAACATTTGTCAATACTAGAGGTAAAACATTTGTCAATACTAGAGGTAAAACATTTGTCAATACTAGTGGTAAAACATTTGTCAATACTAGAGGTAAAACATTTGTCAATACTAGTGGTAAAACATTTGTCAATACTAGTGGTATAATATTTGTCAATACTAGTGGTAAAACATTTGTCAATACTAGTGGTAAAACATTTGTCAATACTAGTGGTATAACATTTGTCAATACTAGTGGTATAATATTTGTCAATACTAGTGGTAAAACATTTGTCAATACTAGTGGTAAAACATTTGTCAATACTAGTGGTAAAACATTTGTCAATACTAGAGGTAAAACATTTGTCAATACTAGAGGTAAAACATTTGTCAATACTAGTGGTAAAACATTTGTCAATACTAGAGGTAAAACATTTGTCAATACTAGTGGTAAAACATTTGTCAATACTAGTGGTAAAACATTTGTCAATACTAGTGGTAAAACATTTGTCAATACTAGAGGTAAAACATTTGTCAATACTAGAGGTAAAACATTTGTCAATACTAGTGGTAAAACATTTGTCAATACTAGAGGTAAAACATTTGTCAATACTAGTGGTATAACATTTGTCAATACTAGTGGTAATTCATTTGTCAATACTAGTGGTAAAATATTTGTCAATACTAGAGGTAAAATATTTGTCAATACTAGAGGTAAAACATTTGTCAATACTAGAGGTAAAACATTTGTCAATACTAGTAGTATAACATTTGTCAATACTAGAGGTAAAACATTTGTCAATACTAGAGGTAAAACATTTGTCAATACTAGTGGTAAAACATTTGTCAATACTAGAGATAAAACATTTGTCAATACTAGAGGTAAAACATTTGTCAATACTAGAGGTAAAACATTTGTCAATACTAGAGATAAAACAATTTGTCAATACTAGAGGTAAAACATTTGTCAATACTAGTGGTAAAACATTTGTCAATACTAGTGGTAAAACATTTGTCAATACTAGAGGTAAAACATTTGTCAATACTAGTGGTAAAACATTTGTCAATACTAGTGGTAAAACATTTGTCAATACTAGTGGTAAAACATTTGTCAATACTAGAGGTAAAACATTTGTCAATACTAGAGGTAAAACATTTGTCAATACTAGTGGTAAAACATTTGTCAATACTAGAGGTAAAACATTTGTCAATACTAGAGGTAAAACATTTGTCAATACTAGTGGTATAACATTTGTCAATACTAGTGGTAATTCATTTGTCAATACTAGTGGTAAAATATTTGTCAATACTAGAGGTAAAACATTTGTCAATACTAGAGGTAAAACATTTGTCAATACTAGTGGTATAACATTTGTCAATACTAGTGGTAAAACATTTGTCAATACTAGTGGTAAAACATTTGTCAATACTAGAGGTAAAACATTTGTCAATACTAAAGGTAAAATATTTGTCAATACTAGTGGTAAAACATTTGTCAATACTAGTAGTATAACATTTGTCAATACTAGAGGTAAAACATTTGTCAATACTAGAGGTAAAACATTTGTCAATACTAGTGGTAAAACATTTGTCAATACTGGAGGTAAAACATTTGTCAATACTAGAGGTAAAACATTTGTCAATACTAGAGGTAAAACATTTGTCAATACTAGAGATAAAACATTTGTCAATACTAGAGGTAAAACATTTGTCAATACTAGAGGTAAAACATTTGTCAATACTAGTGGTAAAACATTTGTCAATACTAGAGGTAAAACATTTGTCAATACTAGTGGTAAAACATTTGTCAATACTAGTGGTAAAACATTTGTCAATACTAGAGGTAAAACATTTGTCAATACTAGTGGTATAACATTTGTCAATACTAGTGGTATAACATTTGTCAATACTAGTGGTAAAACATTTGTCAATACTAGTGGTAAAACATTTGTCAATACTAGTGGTAAAACATTTGTCAATACTAGTGGTAAAACAATTTAAAGGTTTGGAATTTTTTTTATATATTTCCAAAAACATATACTGTATTGTAAAAATGTCTATTATTTTTATTATCAAAAACCTTTACAACAAATCTTACCTTATTTCTCATTTGATAATTGGGGTCTATTCTACTGTTATATTGATGCTCAAATGAAATTTGTTCTTGGTATATTCTTGGTTGCCCATCTTTAGCTCTCAGGAAATTGACTGGCACTAAAAGAACAGAAAATGTAAACAAATGTGCTATACTATTATAGTATATTTCCAGTTTCAAAGACAAAATAGCAGAATTATTTCAATATTAAACAAAAAAGTGATGACAGTTTTTTGCTTAATAGTTTGTTTCTTTTACAGTGTTTCACATTCTGATCACACACTGAATTGTGATATATTTTATTTACTTAGTCTTTGTTATAGAAAATAATATCTGTTTCAAGGTAAATGAAATATCTTTCAAAACTGATTATAAATGCACCTTCAATGAGAATAGAAAATACACTAATTTTGTAAGATTGCAAAATATAATATATATAAAAAAAAATTATTGTCCAACTTTTTCGCATAAAATATATAACTATAAGCAGCTTTATTTGGTGTCAGCATGGAAGGTGTGTATCTATTTAAGAAATATAATGATTCTTTATTCTGGCAGCTATCTGTTAGTCTGACAGTAACATATTGTAACCAGGGTAAAGCAAATATTCTAAAATGGTATTCAGATTTTTTTCCACCACACCATCTGTGATAAGTTTTCTCAATAGAGGATTACTACTTCATTTCTTACTAATTGACAAAAATGTTATTAAAACTGGGAATTGTAATGAAGTCTACGTACATTGTCATCAAATATCAAATTTGTTTGTAAGAGCTTCAGAAACAGGACGAAAATTGAACCACTGGCAAGTTTATCTTTCCTGTTTCGAGGTGAGTGCAAATAAATTTTATACTTGCCAACAATGCACATGTATATATTATTGTGTTTATACTGCAATAATTCTATTCTTACTAGAATTTATCAATAACTCGTAATCCGATTGGATATCGTCACTTCTTCTACGTCATTCAAAATTAATAAATCAATATTTCCGTTTGCCGGACTACCTTTTCCCCCGGTCATTCCATGCATATAAATCTATGAGCAATGATACTAAGGGGTTCTGCCATCTTGAAAATGTGAAATGCTACATGTCATATTTACAACAAAACACAAAAATAATTAAGAAGCTTACCTTGAAAACTTATTTTAGTTAAATTGTATCAAACTTAAAGCGTACACGAAGCCAAATAACGTCTAATCTTTACATTTCAAACTGGAAGTCTTCATATGATGTCAATGACGTCATTGTTGGTTATGTTCCAAAGTCGTCAATAACATTTCGCAGATTTTTTTCAGCTGACAATCGTATGTGTATTGTATGTCCTTGGGTATTTTTTTAATAGTATTTAGCGTCGAAAACAAACACGACGTCCAAGAATAAGAATTATAAGGATTAAATACTGTGTTTTTAGGAAATTATGTATGTATAAACTCTCACTCACAAACTTTACATAAAGTCCTTCAGACTTTATTCAGTTTGTAAGTGAGCTGCCGGAGTTTATACATAGATAATTTTCTAAAAAACAGTGTTTAATCCTATAATGTCAAGTATGCAAAAAATGTTAAATTTACACACAGAAGACAAAAACATTGGATGTTTTGGTTGAATATCTTATTGGGTGTATACAGCGTGGTCTGTGATTGACCAGTGTCAATTGTGGTTCGCTCTACATGAAATGAAAGGTACCTGGAGACATTATACGTCTAATAGACATATACAGAAAATGTTAATTTATTTATATAGGCAGCAAATGCACTAATTGCAGTATAAAAAAAATAATAATGAAAGTGAAAATACATGTTTGTACATACCGACGCCTAATGCAGCATCTTTATTTGGATTGGATTCGTGGCGTGTACAAACTTTGGCTGATGTTGGTCCATCCCTCATGTATCCATCTCTGTATATTGTATCCTTTGTTTGTGGTGGAATTTGTAAAGGTTCGTCTGATGTTCGTGATGGCCACCATTGGTTCTGTTCATTGTGAGTTGCACCCGTGTATACACTACAAATTGGTTCATTGAGTATTCGAACATTATGCCTTAGAAAACCACAACTGTTAGGATGTGGTCGGTGAACTCGATAATCTGGAACTTCTTTTGGTAAAACTTGTGTTGATCGGTTATAAATGTCTGGTAGGGCTATTCCCCGTCTAACTTGTTCTTGTGCTGGAGGTTTGTAGTATTGATCGCCAGAAAACTTTGGATGGACATCCTCTGCATTAGTACTTATAACTCGAAAAGAATCTGGACTGCAAGAAGAAAAATAACAGAATTATGTCTGAATCTTATACAAATGTATATTGGATCATGGAACAAGGTTCTGAAGCCCTTCAAGGGGACCAGGCTTATTGGTATTTTATTGTCACTTTCTGCAATATTCACAGTGGCTATATTGGACTAATTTAGGTTGGTCCTTTGGCTATGGCGAGAACAGGTTTACTTTTTTTATGAGATGATAATGTCTGTTTTGTAATAGACCAACATGCTGAGTTATTTTTTTTTTTTATATAAAGATGGCTCACTGAAACAATAGTTTGTATGTAGACATGTCATACCATCTGGACACAATATCCTGATACAGACAATCAGACGTTGCTCTAACTTCCTAATGTCGTAATGATGTGTGCTCGGTGGAGAAGCAGTAGATACCAATTTTATTGGGGTCATTGATTTCTGACGTAAGTTGGAGCATTTTTATGAAGTCAAATCTCAACAAGATTACATTTTAATTTTCACTTCCAATCCCATGCTGGCCATGGCCATACAGTCTTACAGAAACTGAGAGAGAATGACCGAAAAAGGTATCACAAACTTCGACCATTTTTTGCTTTTACTTTCAATAGAATATAGGTAAGATCTAGAGAAGGCGATAAGCATTTAATATCTGTCAATAATTGCTATTTGTTATGAATCAAGATTTAAAAAATTAGACGACGACACCAGCCCAGTTTGGGATCCTTACCATCAGACAGAGATCGATCGAATAGAAATGGTCCAAAGAAGAGCAGCAAAATATGTAACCGTCTGCAACAATAATAGATCAAGTGTAAACCAAATGCTAGAACACCTTGAATGGAAATCCTTGGAACAAAGAAGAAAAGATGCAAAAAAGGATACTTTATATAATTATGGGGATGACAATACTTTGTCTTATGGTCATCCTGATTTTAATGTACTTACCTGTTTTAGAATCAGAGTCAAATGTTCTTATTAATTGGTTTAAAGTAAACAAAATGCAGGCTAATCCAGATAAATTTCAGGTACTTGCGGTTGGGAAGAAGACTTTTGACAAAAACATGAAGATTTGTATACAGAATTCTACACTTTCATGTGAAGAGACAGTAAAACTTTTAGGAATTGAAATAGATTATCAATTAAATTTTGACATTCATATCAGTTCAATCTGTAGGAAGGCATCACAGCAACTGAATATACTTAAACGTTTGGGCCGATATTTAGACAGATTAAGCAAATTAACTATATTCCACACTTTCATTCTCTGTAACTTTAACTTCTGCCCTTTGGCTTGGCATTTTTGTACCGATAAAAATTCTAAAAATTTGAGAAAGTGCAGGAAAGAGCACTTCGTTTTGTATATGATGACTACACCAGTTCATATATCAACCTTCTTGAAAAAGCTCTAGTGTCCTCCTTACAGATCAGATGTATTAGGACAATGTCAATGGCCTTGGAGACATATAAAATCGTTAACAAATTAGCTCCTGTATGCCTTCATGATTTATTAAATGTGAAGAATTCTAAATATGCTTTCAGGTATTCGAACATATTAGATGTATCTCAAGTTAGAACTACAAGGTATGGCAAAAAATCATTCATGTTTGCAGCTGCAACACTGTGGAACGACCATTCGAACCATTTCAGAACTGAAAACAGTTTCAACCACTTTAAAAGTTTGATTCAGTCCTGGAATGGCTCAGTATGTCGTTGTTCTGCATGCAGATAACCTATTCAGCTTTCTGTTTTATTTCTAGTGCTTTTTCTAAGTTTTAATGTTGCTTAGTTATTTTATGTTTGCTTGATATTGCTTCAGCATGTTTAGTATGTCCTTTATTTTTGTGCTTTTTATGTTGCATTTGCTAACTGTATGTAAATAACTGCTTAAAGTGCTTTATATGTGTGTTTATGCGATTATGTTAATATTTGTATGTATCTTGTTGCTACTATGTATATTCAGTAAAAAGCTCCCGAGAGCTTGTGTTTATTGTTATACAAAAACCGAATTCAAATAAAGTTTTCTTATCTTATCTTATCTAGGCTAACAATGAATGATGTACAAGATCACCAATGAGAAAGTAGCTATTCCGAAGGAAGGACGTCTAATACCACCCAAACGACTGTCGAGAAATATGCACGACAAAAGCCTCCAGATACCAACAGCAGCCAGCGACTATAGGAAGTATTCGTTCTTCCCACCTACGAATTACGATCAGGGACTGGAACGCCCTCCCTCCTGGCCTAGGGCTAGGGTAGTAACAGCGCCATCAGTCGAGGCCTTCAAAGCCTCACTGACAAAGCTGAATTAAATTCTTACATTTTTTGGGGGGAGGGGGGTGGTGTCCGTATGCGCACCTAAGTCATGGCATTATAATCAGCTAGATGATTGTGGCCATTACTCCATTAGACTTAGTGGCATTACCAGGCAGAAACAGAAACAGAAATAGATGGCGTGATAATTCCTTTTTCACGGCTTATGACATGCACATAATACTTTTTTCCTTACTTGTAATGTTCTGGAACTCGCTTTTTGCGTGCAATTGGTGGCATATAGAGCGTCATTTTAATTAATTTTGTAATTTTTCTCAATTCTCATGGGAAACCATCTAATTTGCCGCCATATTTGTTGATATCCGTTTCCTAAGAGACAACTTTCGGAGCATTTCCAGTTTTTACATATTAAAGCAATTGCACTATTTTCGCATTATTACAAGATTAATGTGAAGCTTAAAGAAATATATACAAATCTGTTTCAATATAATTCATGTGTTTATGTATTATTTAAATTATTTGGTAGTATCAAATTATTAAAAATATCGAAAAACATAAAGTAAAGCTAGCAAATTTCACTTGACAACAACAATACAATATGGCGACGATGGTCAAATTGCATCGGCAAACTGACCAAATCGTTGAAGAATCATACGAAAGGAAAAAGTAAGCATGCTATGTTGTTTCTCACAGGAAAAAACCCCAATGTTTATTGTTTCTCTTATCACACGAATAGCAGAAGTGAGCGATAGATGGACTTGTTTTGTAAGACGTTCGACATTTCTGTTATCTCAAGAAATTCAACAGAAATAAGTCAATGTGTACCTAGATATTTAGCAAAAACACTTAACAAACACAGAACAATATATTGTTAAACTATATATACTTCAAATTTTTGCTAATTCCGAGATTTTAATCTTTTTGACAACGGCGTGGCCGCGTGATCTGGGCGCCATATTTGAAATTTGAAATACTTGACCCAAACACAACAATACTTTTCCTTATCTCGTATAATCTGATGAACAGTCACTAAATGAACACTGTAATAAGATGTGAAATAAAGTGAGACATAACTTATTAACATTTTTGGTTAAATTCTACCAGAAAATACCGGTGTCCTGTCCGTCCCCTCCCCCTTATTTATCTCTCCCATTTATCACCGTGTTATCATCTATGTCCAACAAGAGGCTTACAGACTTTCTTCATTTGGAAAGAAAGCCAATACAAGGCCAGAGAACATCAGTAGCGGCCGTTATATCTGACAGTAAAGGCAAATACTTAAAACAACAAGTTGTTCGAGCTGAAGACCGTGCAAGTTATTGGTGGTGTCAAGCAGGTGACAATATCGAAAAACGACTGCGCTGGCTGAGACGAAACATACAGAATAAGGTCAATGAGCTAGGAAGCATACATTTTTATATTTGGTTGGGTACCTGCAATTTGACTACAAAAGACAAAAGTGTATACATATCCTTGGCATTTACTGAAACCAATGATGCCATAGTAGTAATTACAAATCTGTTCAAGCAATTTATAGATTTAGTGAACCAATATCCAAACTGTAAATTAACATTCTTGGAAGTACCACACTACTCAATCGTCCGCTGGAACACCACAAGGGGTCATCGTCAGCCAGAAGTGTTCGCAACACAAGATAATACCCTCTATGAACAAATTGAGGCGATCAACCAAGTTATACATACATTGAATAGAGGGCAAGGGGTGAAGTCCCCTCTATTGACTGTACATCTCAGAGCAAGAAAGCAGGTAAAAAGAGGTAAAAATAAACCAAAAAAAGACATAATTAACTTTAACCTTCTCAGCGACGGGATACACCCATCTCCATTACTGGCAAAAGTGTGGCTCAAAGAAATCTCCATGAGAATAAGCGTAGACTGCTATCAATAAATAACAACTGACAATTACTCTTTTCTATCTGTATGCTACAGGAGGCATGGGATGTCCAAGCCGTACTGTGCAACAATAGATTAGACAGTCAAAAGTTCAATCTGTAGCAACGAAAAACTATTACGCAATGGATCTACGGAAATATCATAAACAATATGCTGTTGGAGTAGAGAGCACGGTTATGGATTACACCCTTAATATTAATAGAGCCTTAAAGAAGAAACTAAAGGCAACACAAAGAAATCGAACGCTGCAGTATAAATATACTGGAGGAGGAATCGTCATAACAGCTGATGCAGCAAGTTTCGAATTATTTAAAATGGCGGCAATTGCATATTATGAGAAGCCCAGCCCTGATGGAACGCCTGCCCATATACAAACTAATGTAGACGGAACAGGTAGAGCAGTAGTTCAATATACGATTAAAATCCGAAAACCAACAAGTGCACCATATACCACACAAAGTAGAATTCTAGTGAATGGCGAAGGATGCGATACATTTGTACAAACGGACATTCCGAACATACAATCAATAATTGTACGAGAAGCAAAAAATATCAACCTTGATGTGGAACTCCTAAATCAACAACTACAAGAACAACTGAGACAGCTTGTAAATGGTACTCCAACAAAATGTAATAGCGCTGACATTCAGTGCCCAAAATGCGGGAAATCATGTAGGACAAGAAGTACATATTGCACTACGGGCAATCATTGGGTACATTATAAATGCCAAAAACTAACACCAGTTGAAATCAGGCAAATCGAAGATACTGATGACACAGAAAGTGACTATACATGTAAAATTTGTGGAACAGACCCCAAACTGATTGCTGATGGTACAAATAGTGAAGAGACACTTGCAAAATCGTTATTATTAGAGGAGAATGAAACGAGAGCTGACGAAGCAATACAATCTGAGGAGCAGGAACAACAGCAGCAATGCATCAAATGTGATAAAACAATGAAACGAATTGAAAGCGACATATGCATAGTATGTGATAATCAATGCCATATTCATTGTATGGAATATATAAATGGAGAACCAACGTGTTATACATGCAAGGCCATGGGCATACAAGAAGAACAAACTAGCTGTAAAACCATCTTTACAACTGAAAGTACCAAACCGCATGAACAGTTACCATATCAGAATATTGCACAGCAAACTATCCGAAAAGATTCTACAGCACAACAAAAGCAAGTCCCATCACAAACCTCAATACGAACAGATGAGAATGCAGCGGCAAACAAGTATGATGACACTGACAGTACAGCAAATCATAGAGAAGTAAAGTATAAAGAACTAAGAGCAAAAGAGACGAAATTAAAGAAAGTGGAAGAATTAATAAAACAAAAAGAAAAGGCAGCTCAGGAGGTCAACAACAATAGAACAAAACTTGAATCAAGATGTCAAGAGTTAGAATCGAGGAATTACGAGCTAGAACAAACAGTGAAAACTCTAATGAAAAGAATAGAAAGCCTAGAACTAATAAACATACATGACAACCGATCCGAAACCAACAAAGGCAATAGTGGGGCAAAAAACGATGCAAACTTCTCTTGTAATAATGACAGCATGGCAGACTACTTCAACCACAGGTTCATGCGTATGCACCAGAAGCTAACAGACGTAGTGTTTGACAATATCGAAAAGCATATCGACCGTATGGTCAGTGGGGAAATAACCATAAGTAACCAAAACAGTAATAGAGAAGAGCAAACGCAAGGTCAGAATAACGAAGTAAAACCCTGCTCTCAGACAGAACCAGACTCGTCCGGTAGAATGTACAACGACAATGTGGCCACATCTAAGGACAATGAAGCCTATGTGGCAGGGCAACCGTTGTTCTATGGAAAACCAAATCCTCAAGCAGCAAAGGTAACAGCCTCACAACCCATCCAACATACTATAACTCGAACCCCACCCGACCAATATGTACTGAGTCCGCCACTTCATCCAGGTCAAACTACTAGAATAGTACCTAGAGAAAAACAAAGCGGCAACAGGTATACCCCACTAAACCCAAGGACAGCAACAAGTGTGCCTTTTTTAGTGAACAGCAATCCACTTCGAATGAACAGACATCAATATTAAATAAAGAAACCCGTGATAATAGGATTAAATTGACTTCATACAACTGTAAAAACATTAAAACCTGTGGTAATTCAATTAGCGAAATTCTAAAGGACAATGACATTATTTGGATACAAGAACATTGGCTTTTTCATTCACAAACCAGTGTTATTTCGGACATTAATAGTGACATCAACTTCGTAGCGAAGGGGGTAGATATAAATGACCCACTCCTACCGGTATCATTACCTAGAGGGTATGGAGGAGTCGCAATTTTATGGAAAAAAGCCATTGATCACCTTGTCAGAACCCTACCAGACGGCTCCGAAAAAATCCAATGTATTGAACTTGAAGGTGCAAAGAGAAATGTAATTATTATATGTGTATATATGCCAGCTAATGGAAGCAAGAACCATCAAGTCGAATATCAGGAGTGCATAGATGAGCTTCATGAAATATACTTGAAATACGAACATTCTCATGACATCATTATAGGAGGTAATATCAACGAAGACCTCAACAAATATAAACCGAACAACACAAGAAAGGCTTATTTAAAAAATTACATCAACGAGTTTGGGTTGCAATACGAAAATGTAGGAAACACATTCACCAACTCCAAGGGATGTGAGTGCTCAGAAATCGATTATTTCATACATAATATTCCACAACAACAAATAATAGCAGAGAAAGCGATAATCCAAATCGATACCAACACTTCAGATCATTACCCAATCAGCATGTCCTTTAAATGGGAATATAACAAGGATGACAACTTGAAGACACCAAACCCAAAGGGAAAAATCAAATGGGAAAAATTAGATAAAGATCTATACAGAGCTATGGTGACAGAAAATTCAACAACATTATATGAAAGAATGCGAATAACAACAATCAGTTCACAGGAAGCAATAACTCAAGTAAACGCACTGCTCACATCTGCCGCCCAAATATGCTCAGGAAACAAAGCTACCTATCAAGCAAAACCCAAACTAAAGGTATGGAATGCTGATATAAAGATTGCACTGAAGGAAAAACGCAACTCGTACAACATATGGCTAAAGAACGGGAAACCAAATGATCCTACCAACCACCTACTGTTACAGAAAAAACATAACAAAAAGGAATTCCGTAAAGCTGTCAGAATAGAAGTAGCACGTCAAAAAGAGATTGAAAAAGTAAATATAATGGAGGCACGATCAAACAACATGGAACTATTTCACAAGTTGATCCAGAAAAATCGTAAAAAAGGCCTTGAACATATTCAGGACATAAATGTGAATGGCAAAACATATTCAGGATCAGATGAGGTATTACTAGGATTTCAAGAACATTTTCGTAGCTTGTCAACCTTCGATAAATCCGCACATAAGGAGATCAGATATCACCAACAAGTAGAAATGGAGAATAAATACATTACAGAAATGTCAAAAGAGGAACTAATCTTGCCTGTAACCGAAGAAGAAATAACAACTGCAATAGCATCCATTAATAAGAGAAAATCGGCTGACTTTCATAGCTTAACAATAGAACATATATTACATGCAGGTGAAAATATAATTACTGTCCTAACGCATATCTTAAACAGTATATTCTTAGAAGGAGATATACCAGAAGTTCTAAAAATAGGACTATTATCGCCAATATTCAAAAACAAAGGAAGCAAAAACGATGCCATCAACTATCGAGGAATAACAGTCCTGCCTGTAATTAGTAAGATCATTGAAGCAGTGATCAGAGATAGAATACAACCATTGATCAGTAATGTGCAAAATCCAACGCAAAGAGGGTTTACGAAAGGGTCGTCGCCGATGAATGCTGCTCTGCCTGTCGAAGAAGCATACAGAATATTAACCGACGAAAAGCAAAATGGACATCTTGTACTGCTCGACGCAAAAGCTGCATTTGACAAAGTTATACATCCACATCTGTTCCGGCGTATGTACCATGCAGGAATTCAGGACAAAACGTGGACTATTATTAAGAGCTTGCACCACAATGCGGAAAGCTGCATAAAATGGGCAGGAAGCACGTCCGATTGTTTTAAAGTCGGCATGGGAGTCCGACAAGGAGGTATCCTTAGCACTGATCTCTATAAACTATATATCAACCCACTATTAGACCGTTTGCAAGATATAGGACTGAAAATAGGAAACATCAACGTTAACAACACAGGATGTGCAGACGACATCGCACTACTCAGTACTCAGATCAGTGATGCACAGATCATGGTCAACATGGCTCTTGACTTTGCAAACCTCGAGGGATATGAATTACAACCAAAGAAAAGTGTAGCAATCCACAATAGAGGAAACAACAAACAGTGCGAAACAACCAACGAGAAACTTAATATGGGGAATATCACCATGCCCGAGGTGGAGCAAGCTACTCACTTAGGTATCATCAGAACAACAACGATGAAACACAATATCCAAACCAATGTTGATGAAAATATAACTAAAGCAAGACGTAGTGCATATAGTCTATTCGGATGTGGATTTCATGGACACAACGGCCTGGATCCCGAGTCACTACTACACATCTTCAAAACCTACATAACACCAGTATTGCTTTACGGTATGGAGCTATTATTACCCTTCTCAAAACCTCTTGAACAACTAGAACTCTTCCAGAAAAGGATATTAAAACAAATGTTGTCATTACCGATGAGCTGTCCAGACCCAGCCGTTTATATACTAACTGGAATTCTACCAATAGCAGCACAAATCCATATAAAAGCCCTCACATTCTTCAATAACATCTGTCATCAAGGCGAAAAAAACACTGAGAAAAAGCTTGCAAGAAGACAACTAACCGTGAAAGAGGAATCTAGTAACAGCTGGTTTATATGTGTCAACAAAATACTCCGAAAATACGACCTGAAAGAGGCATACAACTATTTGGACAATCCTATCAAAAAATCACGATGGATCTCGTTGGTGAAATCAAGAGTGAATGACCACTGGTGTACCCAGCTAACAACTCTAGCACAACTCTACAAAGGGCTGCAATATCTTAGTAACAACAACCTGAGCAAGTGCAAAATACATCCTATTTTGAAGCACAGATGCTACTCATCATTAGACATCAGTAGAATTCCAGTAAAATTAAGACTCGTCACTGGGACATACGTGCTGCAAACAAAACGCATTAAATACTACCGAAATGAAACTGACCCTACATGCCTGCTATGTGGAGCAGCTGAAGAGAATGTACTACACTTCATTCTCCAATGTGAAAAACTACAGTCGGAGAGAGTAGCTTTACTGTCCGAGATCAATGCTATATGGCAAAACGAGTTCCATAATAATGAAAATTTTACGGACCTGAGCGAAGCTGACCAATTACAACTGCTAATGGACAACACGATCAAGGTAAAACCTACAAAGGAAAACTCAGCCAGACTCGAAGGTCTATCAAGGAGGCTAATGTTCAAATTACATATTAAGAGAACGAAGCTTCTGGAGAGTGATGGAGACAAAATACAGACAACAATGAAGAAACGGACCTAACATTGCGAAAAGGGGGAGGGGAGAGCCGTACGGGGATTGCCCCAATCCATTACATTAAACTGTGATAATTGTTTTAGATTTTAGACTTTGAAAGATGACGTTTTAGATCTTAAACTGCAAATATGATTCGTTTTAGATTTTATGATGTGACAATTACTTTTTATACCTCGAACCAAACTGTAACAAATAGATTTAGATTTCAACCATACGAACAGAGACTTTTAGATTTTAAACAGTGATGCGTCGTCTTAAAATTTTCCAATACAAGCAACATGCATATTTTATACATAAGGTCAGGACATTCGTTGTGGATTGTTTTAACTTGATTTGATAAACTTTTATATCCCGTGTGAATAAGCCTGATTTTTAGTGTACATACATTTTATTCATGGATACGGAGGTGATGGGATTTTCACTCGCACAGCACTGTACAGAGCACCAACACACGTTTAACATACGACACAGTATGGTTCTCCTTTGAAGGGGGTAAAGATACAGAAGTTAAGTTAAGTTAAGTTATAGTAATGTAACGTGTAAACCCTAAGCGGTCAATGGATTCGTACCGACTTAATCGGGATTCCAAATGCTAAAATACATTAATAATTCAAATGTCACATTAACACAATGCAATGTGCACAAGCAAAATGATACCACGAAAATGGCACATATATAATAGATTTGAATTGATAACTTTTATAACGTATATACACAGTAAAGGATTCAGTCTTCTGAACACTATCAAATTGCACACTCAATTTGCTATTAGCAATATGATACTTCCTACACCGTCAGGAATCTGCAATTGTATATCAGAATATCACTAATCCAAACGCACACGGCAATCCAATGGAATCAATTACACAAGAAACACAAGATATACTACAATTTCTAAGTACACACTTCCAACAAATATATCCGTCACTATAGTTCCATTTGCACACATGCAAATCGCACAAATAACCATAAACACTTTCCTTATACCTTGATATATTTGAATTCCGGAATTACAGAATATTAAAGAATATTCACTATCACATGGAATCACTATTTAATCCAAGGAATAATATATAACACTTACCAAACTCTCTTAGTTAAAACACAAGATGTTGCTAGTCCAACAATGATCAACACACTGACCCTGATACCTGGATTCGGTCTCCTTATATACTCTGGGCGACGTGGACTAGTCTATTGCTTATTTATGTAGGGGTGGCACACGACGATACCACAAAGTACTAAGCATTACTGTTCAAGGGATAACAGGTTATTTTCCGGTTCTCCAAAGAAAGGATGAACATACTGTTTTGGAAACAATAACTTTCCGTATATACAAATAAAAGTTTCTATCCCCACAACATAAATACCCCTGAACGGTAAAGTGGACTGCCTTTTAGTAAAGTAATCTTTTGCGTGAAAATAAACATGATGAAGGTAGGAATCAATCAAAACAACATTTTATAATCTTTCTCGTACGAATACAAGTATCCATAGGCATTTTCGTCGCAGTAACTTTTGTTTTTAACTTTTACAGTTTTAGACCAAAATACAATGTCCATGTAATCATTACCCCAGGGACATGTAACTATATTTTGTTTTCCAAATTTCTGTTAATGTAAAAAATAAAATGTATAATCACAGGCACTAGACACTATAACAATAAAAACAAATCCATACAGACTGTGTCTAAGCTTTGTACAGTCACTGATAAGAAAATTATAATGTCTTCTTGCATAAAATAAAAAGAGAAAACATCCAATTCAAAAATGTAAGCAATTTTTTCTATTATTTTCATTAAATGTTTTCACTTCTAAGCTGCACATTATTCAGGCACGGTAACTGGAGTTTAACCTTCACAAATGTTTATTTAAGGCTTTTTAAGCTTATAAAATATGTCCCTTTTCTTTCGGTCGTTATATTGTGTGACCTTTGATTTACTTCTTCTGATTACCATTATTGTAGACAGAATTCTTTTGCCTCTATATGGTACATTTGTATATATAATCTATTTATTTTTTCGTTATATTTCATATATTTTACTGTAAGCATATTTTATGAATTATTTCATCACATACAACACATGTGACAAGAAATAATAATAATGAGTAATTAAAGGGATTCAGAAACAAGTATGTATGCTTCTATCAATCAGTTTCCCGATAAAAGATGGAAAATAACAGGTACTGCACTACTCTAAGTGTAGAATACATGAAGAAGTAGTGAAAAATAAGAGTGTTAGAACTGTATGTGTAGGTGGAAAGAATGGTAAAAAACATTAAAGTGATAAGTGGGTGGTGAAAAATGGTCATCATCGACTCATGCATTTAAAAACCTAACTGAATTGGTTAATCTTCATTGTCTATATCAGACATAGGGTAATCGTAATTTGTAATCGTAATAGGTTGTAATCGATTACATTTTTCATGTAATCGAATGTAATCTGTTATCGGACATTTTTTAGATTACATGTAATCGTAATGTAATCGATTACATTCATTTTGACCCTGTAATCATGGTTATTTTCTGATTACATTTAGATTACTTTTCATCATTTTGACTTATTTTGTCTTAACTGAAACATATACATATATCTCCTTAGATATTTAATGTATGATTTATGAAAATGAATTTTCTTCATGAAATTTATTAAACAAATAATGTAGATATTATTATATGCTTAATTGCAATCAAAACTATCAGTCTATCACAGCTACAAAAAATATTAAGTATAAATTATGACTTCAAAGACTTGATATCCAAACAAATAATATCTCAATTTCAATTTCTTTAGGGTTTCAAAAATTCAGTGAAAACAGTTTGTCGGCTTGTGTAAAACACAACAAGCTCTAAAATTTTAAATTATCTGACACAACTTTCAAGATTTCATATATGAAATTGCTTCTATGAAAGACTTTGATTTGCATAAGATAAAGAAATATTTTATATAAAACCAAAACATAGGTATCTCATGAAGATTTCTAATACAAGTTTAAAAAAAGATTTAAATTTCAATAAAGATATTATATAAAAAGCAAAATTTAAATTATAATTTTCAGAAACATTTATTTATGATGCTCGTACATACATGTATATTACAAATTAACTGATAAATAGCAAGTTGTAATATTTGTAAAATTTTGGATTTTTTTTTAAGAATATTGTAATAAATGGGGCTTGCATCTGATATTCAGATAATTTTTTTATGTGATATTTCTGCTTTTTATTTTGGTGCTGATTTTCCTTTTAATATTGGATTATATGATAATTTTTTCATTATTTGTGGGTTACTATGCAACTTGTAATGAATATTTTATTAAACCTATTTACGTAAATTAAGGATTTAGTTTTCATATTTAGACTGAGAAATTATGTACATTTTTAAGCAAGTTTTTAGAATCAGAATGATTTTTGTTTTTTTATCTTCTGAATTATATATCAAGGACAAACATTCAAATGGTGTGAAATTTAGTAATGATGATTGTTACATAATTTGGTGTCATAAATACTTTAATTACAAAATTTATCAGGTAATTAACTGCTAGTTTATTATCCCCAATAGACTTTCACGGGATGTTTGAAATTATTTGATATATATTATTAAAATGTGCAAATGTATGTTATAATATTTATAATAGTATAAGATGGAATCAATATTGGTCATATAGTAATAAGAGAAGACATATTTTATGAAAAATAGGAAAATGAGAATTGCTGTTTATAATTTACAATGTACTGTATATACATATACAACAAAGCATGATTAAATTAAAATTTGTCTTAAGAAAATTATTTAATATCTCGCTGTATGATATTTCAACTATTTTGGTCATTGTAGTGTTGTAGTAAAATATATACATCATATATATCTTATCTATATGAAAAGATCAAAACATTTTGCAAAGCTTACCATGAAGAAAGTTATTTATTTCTATGAAAATATATCATAATTATTAAAGTATACATAATTTGAGTTTTTATTGCAATTTATATTTATCTTTCAGTGATGCTGAATTACAAAGACAGAGAGAATACCTAGCATCTGTGAAAATACAATCAAATTTTAGAGGCTCTCAAGTACGGGCATATTATACGTAAGTCACTTCCAAAATGGATTTTTTGTATCTCAAATCAAAACACTAAACTTTAAAAAATCAGACAGTCCATGTATTTTAGTTGGCTGTTTCCAAACTGATAAACTGCCCCCCCCCCCCCCTCCCCCCCAAGGGTTATGGAAATTTAACTCAGTTATATCATGAATATCACTTTTATTTTGGAGGAAACCAAAGTACCTTGAGAACACTTAACAGGAACATATACTCTAAACCAAAAATGTTTGACTATCAGATTTTCAAAAAGTAAAGCTATTTTAAGCATCAATTTGTAAATAAAGAATATAAAACCTGAAACTTTTGAACACAGAAATGGAAATGTCTTTGAGATCTAGGTCTTTGTTTGGGACAGACACAAACATGTGACAGGTTGAACGTGGTAATGGAACAATGTCTGGTAATAGCAAGGAAATATTTCTTATTAGTATAGCAATTTTTTACTTTCCTTCCTTTGATATAGATCTGCCACTGTAAGAATCTGCATTCAAATATTTTACGGCATAAATTTCAAGTTCACTTTTAATTTTGAACACATTCCTTTAAAATAAATCACAATCTAACTCAGTAACTGGATGTGTATTTAAAATTTGTATTATTTTCAGTATCAAATCATTAGACTCATTAATACTAATGAAAATGTTGTTGAAATAAGATATTATTAAGTTGGTGATCAAGTTGTTCAACATTTAGTGTTTTATTTCAGACATTTGAATGACAGTGCTACAGTTATACAGAAGGCATTCAGAGGATATGTAGGAAGACAGGCTTTTAGAATTCTTGTCAAGGTAATATAAATGTTATAGATATTTATCTTTTATCTATACTTTATCTATTGAAAAGTATTCTTACCCTAAAAGTTATATTTTTATAAATTAAATTTCTGTGGATTCTTTCAAGATATTTTTTATGCTAATCATAATAGGTAATGTGCAATGCTAAGTATAAATTAAAATTGCCGGAATGTAATTTCTGTTTAAATCTACAAAAAAAAAGAATTTTTATGATTCTTATAAAAATAACTACGGTAAGTCGAATCAATGTAAAATGTTGTGTTGTAACATTAATAATTGTAAATAGCTTACTATATTGACACATTTCAAAATTGTTTCCCCAGGCATGTACATTCTTACTCACTGATACATACCGGTACACAGACACACATTCTTACTCACTGATACATACCGGTACACAGACACACATTCTTACTCACTGATACATACCGGTACACAGACACACATTCTTACTCACTGATACATAATACATATAGGGATAATTTCATATGTACCATTACATAGTGAATGAAATAATGTTAACAGTGAAACTGTTTAAACGAACTCAAAATTAGAATACTGTGTAAGCCAAACACCAAACTCTAAAACTTTATATCATTTGTTTTAAATAATTGCTAATTTATCCTGTCAAATTCAAACACCTGTCTATTACAAACACATTTTTGTTAAATTTGGACAGGTTTTACCAGTATAATGTTATATTTACTGATTTTACCAGTATAATGTTATATTTACTGATTTTACCAGTATACTGTTATATTTACTGATTATACCAGTATAATGTTATATTTACTGATTTTACCAGTATACTGTTATATTTACTGATTTTACCAGTATACTGTTATATTTACTGATTTTACCAGTATAATGTTATATTTACTGATTTTACCAGTATACTGTTATATTTACTGATTTTACCAGTATAATGTTATATTTACTGATTTTACCAGTATACTGTTATATTTACTGATTTTACCAGTATAATGTTATATTTACTGATTTTACCAGTATACTGTTATATTTACTGATTTTACCAGTATACTGTTATATTTACTGATTTTACCAGTATACTGTTACATTTACTGATTTTACCAGTCTACTGTTATATTTACTGATTTTACCAGTATACTGTTATATTTACTGATTTTACCAGTATAATGTTATATTTACTGATTTTACCAGTATAATGTTATATTTACTGATTTTACCAGTATAATGTTATATTTACTGATTTTACCAGTATACTGTTATATTTACTGATTTTACCAGTATAATGTTATATTTACTGATTTTACCAGTATACTGTTATATTTACTGATTTTACCAGTATACTGTTATATTTACTGATTTTACCAGTATAATGTTATATTTACTGATTTTACCAGTATACTGTTATATTTACTGATTTTACCAGTATAATGTTATATTTACTGATTTTACCAGTATACTGTTATATTTACTGATTTTACCAGTATAATGTTATATTTACTGATTTTACCAGTATACTGTTATATTTACTGATTTTACCAGTATAATGTTATATTTACTGATTTTACCAGGATACTGTTATATTTACTGATTTTACCAGTATAATGTTATATTTACTGATTTTACCAGTATACTGTTATATTTACTGATTTTACCAGTATACTGTTATATTTACTGATTTTACCAGTATACTGTTATATTTACTGATTTTACCAGTATACTGTTATATTTACTGATTTTACCAGTATAATGTTATATTTACTGATTTTACCAGTATAATGTTATATTTACTGATTTTACCAGTATAATGTTATATTTACTGATTTTACCAGTATAATGTTATATTTACTGATTTTACCAGTATAATGTTATATTTACTGATTTTACCAGTATAATGTTATATATTTTTATTGATACCACAGTTTTATCTTTTAACATGAACAAAAATATTTACATCATCTAATTTGATTGTTTATCATATTTTGTTTTCTTTTTTTTGTAGAACCGTGTACTGATAATGAAACTAAACCAATACAATGCCATGGCAACACAGGTTTGTACAGTTATATATAAAAGTAGGATTGTCTCCCTCTAGAGAACATAAGGGTATAGATATTCTACCAACTGGGGGATCAAACCATTAGGGGTGTCACCTGGTTGTGAATGATGAATCAAATACACAGCTGACTCTTAAGGATGTAAATAAGTGTCTTGTTTATAGAGAATGCTATATGTCATTAAGGTGAAATGATAACTGTTAACAACTGCTAACCAGCAACAATTTTCTAGTAGTGGTAGTTGGTATCCCATTGTAAAGCAAATTTTCCCTACCCCACCAATCCTCTACCCTTTTCCTTGTGGAATTCAAAATATCTGTCCATTAAAGCCCACCCCAGTGCCATATATTGCTACATAATTAATTGTTTGTAAACTCATGAACATAGTTAAAATACTGCTCATTTGATGTACCGTAAATCAGGAAATTTTGGTCATGGTTTTATTTTGGCCTATTTTGGCCCCTAAATACGAAGTGCCAAAATTAAACACACCAACATATGTCACACTCCAAAAATTAACCGCCAAAATTGAACACTGCCTTCATATCTTTTTATATTTATATTCCCTAGTCTGTACCTTTTTGTCTTACTTCTTTCCTAAGTAAAACTTTGTCAATTACCGCTATACATGTATATACATACACAAGTCAAACTGAAAAGTGTTCACGATGTGAAATCGTTGGCTTGGATGACAGGAGAGAAATTACAGGTAAATAAAGTACATTGATAAAAACCATGCAAAACCAACAAAATTTATTCAATCAACAAAATGTCAAATATCATTAAAAGACAATTACCTATAGAAAAAAATCAATAAACACGTAATTAGTGTCTTATCGGTTTTATTTATAACAACATAAAATTCACAGTCAATAATCAACAATAATACAAAATCCAATTATAAAGGTGTGATCTGTCATATACATTTTTTTGTAACCTTTGATCTGTTTATTATGTATAATTGTTGTGTAAACAAATACATGTACTGACTGTTTACTTGTAAAAGCGATGATTAATACCAGTGCAAAATTATTATTTGTTGTTTTTATATTAAATGCATTTTACTTTATGCGGTTTAAATATTTAAATTCCTAGTTTTAATAAATATCACAATTTATCCATCGATTTGGTTTTTAGTACGATATCAAAATATCCAGTAAGTAACACTAAAAGCGTAGTATCGCTGGTTGAAATGAGAACGCTTCCATTTACATTCTGAATTAACTGACAAAAACATTAAACACATGGGAACCAAAAGTGGCCAAAATTAAACACACTAGAAATGAAAATGGCAAAAATTTCACACACCAAAATAAAACAACCCTCTTTTGGAGAAAAAAAGCCAAAATTAACCTACACCAAAATTTCCCGATTTACGGTATTAGTACAATTAATCAATCAATCAAACAATGTCTTTATGTAAAACTACTGCTTTCCCAAGTCCAATATATTAACAAGTCTGTGTTAAGACTCACTCTGACAATCTGTTGTAAAACACTTATAGTCTAAGTGCCTGTGTCCATTGTAACCATGATCATATGGTTGTTTCATTTTTATTTACTTACATCTATACTTATATGTAACCAGTACCTATCACTTTTAAAGTTGTATGTATTGGTTCTCACTTGTAGACAGATGTACTCTATACAACTTTATATAATAAGTTTGACTTCAACCATTAAATATGATCATCACGATATAACTGAAATATTAATGAATGTGATGTTTATCACATATAACAATAACCAATATTTATTTCTATCCATTCCAATACTAATTTAATATTACAGAGGTCATGTTTCAATGAAAACAATTTTTTTTATATAAACACCCCCATAAGTTGCCATAACCCCAGGAAGGTCTATATTTAGGATATAGTACTGGTATATAAAAAATGCAGAATACAGGTGAATTACTGCTGAGAACTACAAACACACAGAATATAGGTGAATTACTGCTGAGAACTACAAACACACAGCATATAGGTGAATTACTGCTGAGAACTATAAACACACAGAATATAAATGTATAATTTCAATTAATGTTTGTTTAATATAACTAATTTAAAAATGCCTTTTTCACAATCACATACTCAGCTCTCCATTTTGTATCAATATACTCCAGTAAATATTTGCCAATTGACTTACAGATACAAAAGATTTGGAGAGGATACTATGTAAGAAAATATGTGTATAATTACTACAGTAGAAAGAGGTATCTAGAGGCACTGGAAGTTAAGAATTCTATTGTAAGGTAAGTCAGATAAACATTATAAACAAATTAATTTGTCCTAGATTCAATTCCAATAAGATTTATCTCTCCTTAGTTCAAGATAAAATTCTAAGGTTTAAAATATTCACTAAATCCTGAACATGTACAATTTACCAGTAATTCTTGGAAGGATGTTTTTTTTTAATACAATTCTCTTATTTTTCCATAAAATTATTGTAAAGAATACAAATGTTACAAAGATCTGGTGTATTTTATTGTGGATATCTTGTCTATCCAAAGGATAGACCCCAAGGATAGAATATATCCTATGTGATGCAAACTTACAATACTATTACTGTTGAGAAATCCTCTACTTTTATCAATGCCAAATCAAACGGGAAGTATGAGCTAATTCCAAAATCAACAGGAAATCACACGACCGTATGCACAGCAGGTCAATTGATAAAATATACAGGCGTTTGGGACCAGTACCGGTGGTAACATTTTAAATTTTGAATTAGACGATATTAGAGTTCAAGATAATGAGTTTAAAATATATTAATTAATCAAATATAAATATTAGTTTACTTAGTGTGAACAGAATATACAATATAACCTGGTTTGGGGTAATTTACGCTTAATAAACTGCGAATAATATGAAAATCATAAACCGTTCTAAACCAGGTTATACCAGGTCAAAAATTTCAAATATTCCTTATAATTTAATTTTTACTACAAAATTTAATGATTCCTCGATTTTAATATTGATTATTTCATGGGACTATTTGAATCAGTCGTTTGCAAATGATTACAAAATTTACATTGGCGACATCACAATACAAACCCAGGTTATCAAGTACAACCAGCGTTGCTCTAGGCAGATCAGTGAATCAGATTGCAGTATTCACAGCAAATTTAGTTATTGTTTTTTTTTATCATTAATAGACATATAATAACTATTGTACTTCAGGAGTGAACTTGAAGACTATGCTGAACAACAAGAAAATCTCCGCAGACGACAACAGGAGCACGATGACAGAAAGAAAAAAGAATACCTAGCTCGTAAAAATCATCATCTTATTAGTACAGATGTCATTCCAGGAATTTATAACTCACCATTCAACCCGTTAGTACAATAACATTATTATATTTATAATTTATAATTACAATTCACCATTTAAGACATTAGTAGACACTTATTGACTGGGTATGAGGGTAATAACACTTTTATTGTCCCCAAGGCGTTGCCTTGGACAATAGTTGGTACAGAGGGGACAATAAAAGAGATATCGTATAGTGGGTTTCTTATTTTCACGGTCAAACGTAAATCGCCAAAATAAATTCCGCGAAATATTTATACAAAATCTGTACTTCCAATTTAGATTTGGGAATGTTTCTTCTATTTACGTTGAACAGATATATAACGGTAAAAATAACTGGAGTATTTGCAGGTACACTGTCAGGTATGTTTAATATGAATTAACAAATGTCACAAATGTCATGAAAAAATATGATTGCATTAATTTGTTAATACATTCATACCTACCTTAATCCTAATAAAAACATCACAAACATTACTACCTTGATGACATGTAATTATTATAACCAATTATCCGTATCAGCTTGGCACCTTTGATACGGTAACAATAAAATGTCATAATTTATTTATTAATCAATAAATCATGACACAAGTTCACTTGTAATAAATAAGTTAAAACATAATTACCTAATTATTTACAAAAAACTCATTAATTTTTTTATAGGAGAATTTCTCCCACCCCAGATTATTTATGATGGAAAAACTGACAAATGTTACCCCATGTTCAAATTCCCGTTGGATTGGAACATTACACATTCTGAAAACCATTGGGCCAATACTGCAACATAAATGGATTATGTTAAAAATATTATTCTGCCATACATCAGGAAAGTCCACCATACACAAAATCTATCCAAAAGTCAAATGGCTCTGTGTATATTTGATGTGTTCAGGGCTCAGATGGGAGAAGATTTTTTAGATTTCTTGTCCGAAAATAACATAAAAGTTGTGTATGTACCAGCTTGCTGTACAGATAGACTCCAACCGTTAGATGTCAGTGTTCAGAAAGCCGTAAAAAATCATTTGCGACAGTCATTCGAGGACTGGTATGCTGACGAAATCGTTAAACAATTAAATGAGAACAAAGGTTCCGAATCTGAAGATGAGGTAATTCAACCCGTTGACCTTTCCTTGACACGGCTGAAACCATTATCTGCAAAATGGTTGGTCAAAATGGTTCAGCACATCAAGAACAATTCGGAAATCGTCCGAAGGAGATTCCGTGAAACGGGTATTAGTAACACCTTGGCGGAGAGTCTGGAAGATAAAGTTCCGTTGTCAAAAGTCTCCCGAGAATAGACAACTGTGTAATACATGTGATACAGTTTATGTAGATATTTCGTAACTCTATGTGATTTTGAGTTGTCTGATCTTGATTTGCAATTTGTAAATAAAATCGTTGTTTGTGTACTTGTTTCTATCAATTTACCGACTTAGTTGTGGTAAGAAATAACAAAATGAACCATAATTTCTTGTACTTTTTTACTCATACAGTGTCCATCCGCCAAAATAAAATATACAGTTTTGTTCAATCCGTGAAAATAAAAACAGCGAACATTTGTACTATACCTTTGCCCCCCAAAATTGCGAAATTTTAAACCTACGAAAATAACCCGCTATACGGTATTACCCAAATAGAAAGTCTATAAGTGTTTTATTATACTGAACAACTGTGCAATTCAAAATTATAAATTGTAGGTCCTTTTCTGATGGACTTCTAGTCTACTTTATTAGTGCTTTTTAAAACTACAATGTAATACATTTTCATGTGTGTGCATTCTAGCGGCACATGCTATCACATTTTAGATAGCTTTCGTGTCCTTGTCATCGATAATTTTCAAAATGTCATCGTCTTCAAACCTGCTTCCCTCTGCCATTGTTTACTTGTCGCCTGCCGTCTCGGTAGTTTAGCTCACAAAAGTCTTAGGACATGCATGACGTCATTTAGTTTAAACCAATTAGATGAATGATTTAGAAAAGTCCGGGAAATATGATTGCTGAAATTACCACAGAGGGGAATAGTCCTAAAGCTATTGACTAGACCACCGGGGGAATAGTCATGCAGTTGATTTTAGGATGCAATAGCAAAACTACTGTCATGTTTTTATGAAGGAAAAAAGATACTGAAGTATAATAATATATAATATTAAATTAGCACTCCACCATTTAAGCCATTGTTATAACATGAAGATTACGACTCACCGTTTAATTCATTATTTTAAAAGAATTAAATTTACAGGTCACCATTTAATCTGTTTGTATAATGACTTCCAATGTACAATTCTTATTTAACATGGAGAAGTCTAAAGGGCAATACACTAATTATAAAGCTGAAGTTCATGTATACAGTAACTGGTCTTTCTACAGGTGAATATATTATATTATTGTAGGTACTCTTCAGAAGCAGAATTTTTGTTACGGAGTGTGCCACCACTTATGCACGAAAGTAAGAGGAAAAAAAGAAATATATTTGATCCTACATGTAGCAGTTATGAATGTCCAAAACCAAGACAACTACCACCATTAATTGTTAAACCACAGGTAATTAGCATAAATAGAGAGTAATTGTGTTAATGAGGACAAGACAGAGTTCATGTTTGGTATAATATATGTCTGAGGGCAAATCGACATCAGTATTATTGATAAAGAACATCTGTTCTTGAATCTTATTAGATTACCTAAGATTTAGATATGAATTGTGCTCCACTACTTGTTGATTTGTTTCTACACACTTTTGAGGCCAACTTCCTTCAATGGCTTCTCAAGAGTAAAGATAGAAAATTAGCCCAGACCTTTAATTCCAGCTTCCACTATATGGATGATGTTCTGTCACTGAAGAATTCTCGATTCGGTAATTATCTGCACCTCATCTATCCAAATGAGCTTGAAGTAAAGGTTACTAATGACATTCAAAAGTCTGCCTCTTACCTTGACCTTCACCTTGAAATCGACAATGGAGGACGAATGAAAACAAAACTCTATGACAAAAATGATGACTCCACTTTACCAATAATTAACTTCCTTTTCATCAGTAGCAATATTCCAGCACTACCAGCATACAGAATTAACATTTCAAAACTTGTACGTTATTCTGGAGCTTGTGTCCACTACAGCGAATTTCTGGACAAAGCTCAGCTGCTGATGCAAAGCTCCTCAAACAAGGTTATGTTGCTACTATGTTGAAGTCATCACTACAAAAATTATACGATCGTTGCCACTATCTGGTTGACCATTACTAGATATCCATATCTCAAATGACAATGGATCTTTTCCTTTTTACGTAGATATTTTCTTTTCTCTATCACGACAAGACTTTTATCGAACTCGACTTTATATGAGTATCATGGCGAGTGTCTTATAAGAAGCAGGAACTGCTTACCCTTTGCAAGTACCTGGGTTTAGAAATTTTATCCATTTAGATTTATACCTCAAATTAATTGTGAACATTTTTGTAGCTCAATTTACTCAGTGAAAAAACTTTTGAGCTTAACCTGTGCTCAGATGGTTCCTTTTTTAAGTTTTTTAAGATTTGGAACTATCAACATGTATCTTAATCTATGGTTTTATGCAACAAAGGGATAAATTGAACCAATTTTTTTTTACACAAGTTCATATTAGTCAACAAATGTCTATAGAACAAATAAGAAAATAACCGTTACAATGACAAATTTTTGTAAAAAATAATAATTCTAACAATGGATTTTATTTTATTTTAGGGACCATTCAGAGATCCTTCAGATGTACAGAAACAGAGATATAAATCTTACCAACCAACCTTACGTGTAGCCACGTCATTCACATCTTTAGAGGAAGCGAGACAAGTAATGAAAGCTCAGGAATGGGTGACACGTTTAAATGATGACATGTAAGTTATTAAACTTAATTATAGACTGAAACCCTACATGAATATAGTATTGGTTTTATTGAGTTTCAAGGTTTATTTTGATACCTGGTAATGTGATGTCAGGCATAATGATGACAGTATTTATAATATTGCTTCACCCCTATTTTATTTTCTTGTTGATAACCCTGCATCTGGGAGCAAAATTCTAAACACCAAATAATATCTAAATGATAAAGATGCCCAGATGTAGTGTTTATTGGCAGCTATGGACTGTTTCACTCATTTTAATGTAGTGTTTATTGGCAGTAGAGTACCTGTCAACTGCAGGCTATGGACTGTTTCCCTCATTTTAATGTAGTGTTTATTGGCAGTAGAGTACCTCTCAACTGTAGGCTATGGACTGTTTCACTCATTGTAATGTGGTGTTTATTGGCAGTAGAGTACCTCTCAACTGCAGGCTATGGACTGTTTCCCTCATTTTAAATGTAGTGTTTATTGGCAGTAGAGTACCTCTCAACTGTAGGCTATGGACTGTTTCACTCATTTTAATGTAGTGTTTAATGGCAGTAGAGTACCTGTCAAATGTAGGCTATGGACTGTTTCACTTATTTTAATGTAGTGTTTATTGGCAGTAGAGTACCTGTCAACTGCAGGCTATGGACTGTTTCACTCATTTTAATGTAGTGTTTATTGGCAGTAGAGTACCTCTCAACTGTAGGCTATGGACTGTTTCACTCATTTTAATGTAGTGTTTATTGGCAGTAGAGTACCTCTCAACTGCAGGCTATGGACTGTTTCTCTCATTTTAATGTAGTGTTTATTGGCAGTAGAGTACCTCTCAACTGCAGGCTATAGACTGTTTCACTCATTTTAATGTAGTGTTTATTGGCAGTAGAGTACCTCTCAACTGCAGGCTATGGACTGTTTCACTCATTTTAATGTAGTGTTTAATGGCAGTAGAGTACCTGTCAAATGTAGGCTATGGACTGTTTCACTCATTTTAATGTAGTGTTTATTGGCAGTAGAGTACCTGTCAACTGCAGGCTATGGACTGTTTCACTCATTTTAATGTAGTGTTTATTGGCAGTAGAGTACCTCTCAACTGTAGGCTATGGACTGTTTCACTCATTTTAATGTAGTGTTTATTGGCAGTAGAGTACCTCTCAACTGCAGGCTATGGACTGTTTCACTCATTTTAATGTAGTGTTTATTGGCAGTAGAGTACCTGTCAACTGCAGGCTATGGACTGTTTCACTCAATTTAATGTAGTGTTTATTGGCAGTAGAGTACCTGTCAACTGCAGGCTATGGACTGTTTCTCTCATTTTAATGTAGTGTTTATTGGCAGTAGAGTACCTCTCAACTGCAGGCTATGGACTGTTTCACTCATTTTAATGTAGTGTTTAATGGCAGTAGAGTACCTGTCAAATGTAGGCTATGGACTGTTTCACTCATTTTAATGTAGTGTTTATTGGCAGTAGAGTACCTGTCAACTGCAGGCTATGGACTGTTTCACTCATTTTAATGTAGTGTTTATTGGCAGTAGAGTACCTCTCAACTGTAGGCTATGGACTGTTTCACTCATTTTAATGTAGTGTTTATTGGCAGTAGAGTACCTCTCAACTGCAGGCTATGGACTGTTTCACTCATTTTAATGTAGTGTTTATTGGCAGTAGAGTACCTGTCAACTGCAGGCTATGGACTGTTTCACTCAATTTAATGTAGTGTGTATTGGCAGTAGAGTACCTGTCAACTGCAGGCTATGGACTGTTTCTCTCATTTTAATGTAGTGTTTATTGGCAGTAGAGTACCTGTCAACTGCAGGCTATGGACTGTTTCACTCATTTTAATGTAGTGTTTATTGGCAGTAGAGTACCTGTCAACTGCAGGCTATGGACTGTTTCTCTCATTTTAATGTAGTGTTTATTGGCAGTAGAGTACCTGTCAACTGCAGGCTATGGACTGTTTCACTCATTTTAATGTAGTGTTTATTGGCAGTAGAGTACCTGTCAACTGCAGGCTATGGACTGTTTCTCTCATTTTAATGTAGTGTTTATTGGCAGTAGAGTACCTCTCAACTGTAGGCTATGGACTGTTTCACTCATTTTAATGTAGTGTTTATTGGCAGTAGAGTACCTGTCAACTGTAGGCTATGGACTGTTTCTCTCATTTTAATGTAGTGTTTATTGGCAGTAGAGTACCTGTCAACTGCAGGCTATGGACTGTTTCACTCATTTTAATGTAGTGTTTATTGGCAGTAGAGTACCTCTCAACTGCAGGCTATGGACTGTTTCACCCATTTTAATGTAGTGTTTATTGGCAGTAGAGTACCTCTCAACTGCAGGCTATGGACTGTTTCACCCATTTTAGGGTATGAGTTATGGTCATTATTGAAGATCTCACTGTGACTGTGAAATGTAGAGTAGCAATAAAAGCGCTGTTTCTTTACTTAGTTTGTGTTTAAATGTAAAGTTGGATAGTCTCTCATATTCATTTACATCCATATCCTTTCTTACTAATTATGTCTCCCCTTCGAACGAGGGGAGACATATTGTTTTAGTCTGATTTTTTCTTCCGCTTCCACTTCTTCTGCTTCTTCTCAGCGAAGCTTGTCCGGACCATAACTTTTTTGTCTTTCCAGATAGGTCAATTATATTTGGTATGTGGGTGCATGACCATAAGGCGGTGTGTCGCGTACCATAATGACCTTCATGGGACCTTGACCTTTGACCTCAAGGTCAAATGATTGTTTTTTAAATAGTATCATTCAACTCATAATGTGTAACTTACTGTTGTACAGATGGCTGCATTAAGGAGAGACATAAGTTTTAGGTATCTAAAACAGTTCTTCCTAGTTTATTATCATGTTTCTCACATAAACTCTATTATTGCTAATGTATGTACATATATAAATAAAGGTAATAACAAAATTACCGAACTCCGAACAATCTTATAAAGGGAAAGTCAAAACTCATAATTATATAAACAGACAAAATCAGTCAACAACCGGAAAACTGTGAAAACCGTAATGACCCTGACTTGGTACAGGCATTTCTAAAGAAATGGTGGGTTGAATCAGATTTTAAGGCGCCAAACCTCCCGCTCTCATTACGGTTCAAAGGTTCCGCCTGTCACTGTAACAGTATTTTAATACAGGAACAAAATAGGTAAAATAGGTAAAAACATATTTCTACATTAATAGTTATCTCTAAAACAACAAAATTGTGATTGTTATTATCTGATTCTGAGAAGAAAGTATGAACAGCGATCAGGTCATCAATTACACCAATATCAACAAAATGAACAATCATCACCCATCTCAACTCATTGAACATAGAAAAGACAATGAGAGAATATATCACACACAGAATATTAAAATATAAGAACAAATTCAATATAGATATAGATATGTAAATGGTTGTATTTTTTAACATTTCTGTCTTGTTCCAACTTGTTCTTCGGAATAAAAGTTTGATTTTCATAAATTTAGAAATATCTTCCTTTCTAATCTTCCCGTCTTTTACTTATGATTATTACCTCAAGTTAAAATTGAGAAAACTTTTGTACTTTTGTAGCTCAATTTACTCTGATAAGTTATTTGCTTTTGATCAATCATTTATCTTTGTTGGTATATTGTACATATTAGTGACCTTTACTTCTTTGTTGGTATATTGTACATATTAGTGACCTTTACTTCTTTGTTGGTATATTGTACATATTAGTGACCTTTACTTCTTTGTTGGTATATTGTACATATTAGTGACCTTTACTTCTTTGTTGGTATATTGTACATATATTGTAGATATTAGTGACCTTTACTTCTTTGTTGGTATATTGTACATATTAGTGACCTTTACTTCTTTGTTGGTATATTGTACATATTAGTGACCATTACTTCTTTGTTGGTATATTGTACATATTAGTGACCATTACTTCTTTGTTGGTATATTGTACATATTAGTGACCTTTACTTCTTTGTTGGTATATTGTACATATTAGTCACCTTTACTTCTTTGTTGGTATATTGTACATATTAGTGACCTTTACTTCTTTGTTGGTATATTGTACATATTAGTGACCTTTACTTCTTTGTTGGTATATTGTACATATTAGTGACCATTACTTCTTTGTTGGTATATTGTACATACTAGTGACCTTTACTTCTTTGTTGGTATATTGTACATATTAGTGACCTTTACTTCTTTGTTGGTATATTGTACATATTAGTGACCTTTACTTCTTTGTTGGTATATTGTACATATTAGTGACCTTTACTTCTTTGTTGGTATATTGTACATATTAGTGACCTTTACTACTTTGTTGGTATATTGTACATATTAGTGACCATTACTTCTTTGTTGGTATATTGTACATATTAGTGACCTTTACTTCTTTGTTGGTATATTGTACATATTAGTGACCATTACTTCTTTGTTGGTATATTGTACATATTAGTGGCCTTTACTTCTTTGTTGGTATATTGTACATATAAGTGACCTTTACTTCTTTGTTGGTATATTGTACATATTAGTGACCTTTACTTCTTTGTTGGTATATTGTACATATTAGTGACCTTTACTTCTTTGTTGGTATATTGTACATATTAGTGACCATTACTTCTTTGTTGGTATATTGTACATATTAGTGACCTTTACTTCTTTGTTGGTATATTGTACATATTAGTGACCTTTACCTCTTTGTTGGTATATTGTACATATTAGTGACCTTTACTTCTTTGTTGGTATATTGTACATATTAGTGACCTTTACTTCTTTGTTGGTATATTGTACATATTAGTGACCTTTACTTCTTTGTTGGTATATTGTACATATTAGTGACCATTACTTCTTTGTTGGTATATTGCACATATTAGTGACCTTTACTTCTTTGTTGGTATATTGTACATATTAGTGACCTTTACTTCTTTGTTGGTATATTGTACATATTAGTGACCTTTACTTCTTTGTTGGTATATTGTACATATTAGTGACCTTTACTTCTTTGTTGGTATATTGTACATATTAGTGACCATTACTTCTTTGTTGGTATATTGTACATATTAGTGACCTTTACTTCTTTGTTGGTATATTGTACATATTAGTGACCTTTACTTCTTTGTTGGTATATTGTACATATTAGTGACCTTTACTTCTTTGTTGGTATATTGTACATATTAGTGACCTTTACTTCTTTGTTGGTATATTGTACATATTAGTGACCATTACTTCTTTGTTGGTATATTGTACATATTAGTGACCTTTACTTCTTTGTTGGTATATTGTACATATTAGTGACCTTTACTTCTTTGTTGGTATATTGTACATATTAGTGACCTTTACTTCTTTGTTGGTATATTGTACATATTAGTGACCTTTACTTCTTTGTTGGTATATTGTACATATTAGTCACCTTTACTTCTTTGTTGGTATATTGTACATATTAGTCACCTTTACTTCTTTGTTGGTATATTGTACATATTAGTGACCTTTACTTCTTTGTTGGTATATTGTACATATTAGTGACCATTACTTCTTTGTTGGTATATTGTACATATTAGTGACCTTTACTTCTTTGTTGGTATATTGTACATATTAGTGACCATTACTTCTTTGTTGGTATATTGTACATATTAGTGACCTTTACTTCTTTGTTGGTATATTGTACATATTAGTGACCTTTACTTCTTTGTTGGTATATTGTACATATTAGTGACCTTTACTTCTTTGTTGGTATATTGTACATATTAGTGACCATTACTTCTTTGTTGGTATATTGTACATATTAGTGACCTTTACTTCTTTGTTGGTATATTGTACATATTAGTGACCTTCACTTCTTTGTTGGTATATTGTACATATTAGTGACCTTTACTTCTTTGTTGGTATATTGTACATATTAGTGACCTTCACTTCTTTGTTGGTATATTGTACATATTAGTGACCTTTACTTCTTTGTTGGTATATTGTACATATTAGTGACCTTTACTTCTTTGTTGGTATATTGTACATATTAGTGACCTTTACTTCTTTGTTGGTATATTGTACATATTAGTGACCATTACTTCTTTGTTGGTATATTGTACATATTAGTGACCTTTACTTCTTTGTTGGTATATTGTACATATTAGTGACCATTACTTCTTTGTTGGTATATTGTACATATTAGTGACCTTTACTTCTTTGTTGGTATATTGTACATATTAGTGACCTTTACTTCTTTGTTGGTATATTGTACATATTAGTGACCTTTACTTCTTTGTTGGTATATTGTACATATTAGTGACCATTACTTCTTTGTTGGTATATTGTACATATTAGTGACCTTTACTTCTTTGTTGGTATATTGTACATATTAGTGACCATTACTTCTTTGTTGGTATATTGTACATATTAGTGACCTTTACTTCTTTGTTGGTATATTGTACATATTAGTGACCTTTACTTCTTTGTTGGTATATTGTACATATTAGTGACCTTTACTTCTTTGTTGGTATATTGTACATATTAGTGACCTTTACTTCTTTGTTGGTATATTGTACATATTAGTGACCTTTATTTCTTTGTTGGTATATTGTACATATTAGTGACCTTTACTTCTTTGTTGGTATATTGTACATATTAGTGACCTTTACTTCTTTGTTGGTATATTGTACATATTAGTGACCTTTACTTCTTTGTTGGTATATTGTACATATTAGTGACCTTTACTTCTTTGTTGGTATATTGTACATACTAGTGACCTTTACTTCTTTGTTGGTATATTGTACATATTAGTGACCATTACTTCTTTGTTGGTATATTGTACATATTAGTGACCATTACTTCTTTGTTGGTATATTGTACATATTAGTGACCTTTACTTCTTTGTTGGTATATTGTACATATTAGTGACCATTACTTCTTTGTTGGTATATTGTACATATTAGTGACCTTTACTTCTTTGTTGGTATATTGTACATATTAGTGACCTTTACTTCTTTGTTGGTATATTGTACATATTAGTGACCTTTACTTCTTTGTTGGTATATTGTACATATTAGTGACCATTACTTCTTTGTTGGTATATTGTACATATTAGTGACCATTACTTCTTTGTTGGTATATTGTACATATTAGTGACCTTTACTTCTTTGTTGGTATATTGTACATATTAGTGACCATTACTTCTTTGTTGGTATATTGTACATATTAGTGACCTTTACTTCTTTGTTGGTATATTGTACATATTAGTGACCTTTACTTCTTTGTTGGTATATTGTACATATTAGTGACCTTTACTTCTTTGTTGGTATATTGTACATATTAGTGACCATTACTTCTTTGATGGTATATTGTACATATTAGTGACCTTTACTTCTTTGTTGGTATATTGTACATATTAGTGACCTTTACTTCTTTGTTGGTATATTGTACAAATTAGTGACCTTTACTTCTTTGTTGGTATATTGTACATATTAGTGACCTTTACTTCTTTGTTGGTATATTGTACATATTAGTGACCTTTACTTCTTTGTTGGTATATTGTACATATTAGTGACCATTACTTCTTTGTTGGTATATTGTACATATTAGTGACCTTTACTTCTTTGTTGGTATATTGTACATATTAGTGACCATTACTTCTTTGTTGGTATATTGTACATATTAGTGACCTTTACTTCTTTGTTGGTATATTGTACATATTAGTGACCTTTACTTCTTTGTTGGTATATTGTACATATTAGTGACCTTTACTTCTTTGTTGGTATATTGTACATATTAGTGACCTTTACTTCTTTGTTGGTATATTGTACATATTAGTGACCATTACTTCTTTGTTGGTATATTGTACATATTAGTGACCTTTACTTCTCATCAATTTTACCAGCTATATTTCATGTGTATCTCACTTTCTGATGTTCATGTCTTTTATTTTATTTCAGATTCGTACCTTTTACAAGAAGAGAGAAAAAATATGACCCGTTGCTACACACTACATCCAAATATGGTCATTTGCCATTCGGAACAAAGTATTATAGGGAAGAATTTTTAGATAGACATATCACACCAAAGGTAAATAAAAATGTTAACAGTTTTTTTTCTAATCATTTTGTAAAACCATTAGTGCTGAGTTATATGAGTACCGTGGGACAATGGATTCTTAAGACAGGAGAAGGGACAAAGTGAAAATCAATATTAAAAATATGTAGTTTAGTTCCATGAACCGTGGGGCCTTGTGCTAGGCACTCTTGGATTATATTGTCCTTCCTGAATTAGAGGATCAATAATTCCTATTACATGTTTTTTGTATTTAAAGATGTTTTATTTTACTGTACAACTCTCGTGATTTCAAAATATTTTGTGAATGACCAGGTCTGGTTTTCTCAATTAACTTAAATTAATGACCATTTCAACTAATTTTAATATCAATTAAGTTTTATCTGACACTTAAATTTAATTAAAGTTTGTTCCAAAATATTCAAAATACATTTATTTGAGAGTATAAGATCCAAGAGGACAACAACATTTACTGTTAAGTTGAATTTTATTGATAATGGTCAAGAAAGGTGATATAGGCAACTATAGTGAAATGTGATCAATTGCATTTCAAGAGATTACTGAAAAATAATTTGGGTAAGCGTTGATTGACCACTTGATCAATTTAGAGGAGAAAAGTTAGGGGTATTTTGAATGTAGTATACCTTTGTATCTTAACTGTATGACTGATGACATAATTATGTTGTACCATTGAAGAATGTATATGAATTGTTGGCATTTGAGGTGTATAAAGACTAGAATAAATACTGGTATGTTTGGTTCAGGGGTTGTAAGGATCTAAATGTGTGACTATATAATTAACTGGAAAGATTTCAGGAATATAAAATATATTGCTTGTGTGTCAATAAAAACCTTCTTCTGTTATAAGTGGTTATTGGTAAATACCTGTTTGTAAATCTGAAAGGGAATAAGAGGAAGTGTTAATAATATGATTGTTATAATGCATTGTGGGAAGAAAGTTAATGGTAATTAATCCTAATGCATTGTGGGAAGAGGGTTAATGGTAATTAATCCACAGGAGATGAGGGCAGTAAATATTGCGTAATAATTTATAAAAAAATATTAATACAATTAATACAAATGTGTAAAATACCTATATTTAACAGCAACTACCATTATTAAATCCATCTTCAGAGGTATTAGATTGTGTGTTAATGGGTATATGGAGTGTGTTTGTAATCTAGGTCAAAGATTGATATTGTGTGTTGTGTATTGATAGCTTTATTTGTTGATGTTATGCTTATCCTTAATGTCCAAGATATAAATATGTATTTGTTTATGCATGGATAGGTTTTACCCATCTATTGATATATTCAACCTTGCTAGTAAACTAGTAAGCCTTCAAATAAAATAAATATATTGTATTAGTACTTGACTAGATATAATCACAACATAACTTAGTTTACCAATACCATATGATATCAACTCTTCAAATGGACAATTATTCTTTATACTCAATATGATTAAAATCAGTAATACTACGCTACGCTCCTCCTAACATCTGACAGAACCAGATTAGAGGCCATATCCAGATGAACTGTTTTATGTGAACACTTATTTTTTTAAAAAACCAAAGAGAGCTTTACGTTTGTGATGCAATAAAGGGAAAGGTTGAAAGGTGCTGTTAAGATTTTACCAGTGGTGTTTTTATTGGCTGCTCATGAGTTCATCTGGACATGACCTCTAATCAGGTTCTATCAGATGTTAGGGGGAGTGTTGTGTATTATAACAACTGACTTTAATCTTATTGTTTCATACTTGTAATTATATATAGAGGTTTCTGTGTCAAGCTTGTGTTGTGATTGGAGTTTCCCCCCAGAGTTATATCCCTTTATGTATTTTTTTTATAGTATAAAATATCCTAGTACATGTATCTACATTTTTTCCATTCATCAGTATTAATAAGTTGAAACACAAGAACATTATTTTACTTTGATTTGGTTTTGTTTTCAACAATATTATAACATTATCAAATTGTCTCCCTTGAACAGTACATTAGGGAAGGGAGATAATAAAATAGTCACTCGTAGGTCCTATGGGGGAAAAGGAGACTATTTTATTATTTTCTCCACCTCACACAGAGAAGGGGTTGATCTTTTTAATGGTTATTATTTGTTTTTATTGAACACATTTCAGGTTAAATTTAGTTTAAACTTTTTAGTAATTTGATTACTGATAATGATTGAAAACACACAATTTAAAAATTTATTCAAATGTATTTTATAATTTATATTGAATATTTGTAGATGAGCAAGCTCAAGATAAAATAGAAATTTTAATTTTTAGAATTTTAAGAATGATGAAATATCTCGAGCTTCATCTAAAATGACAAGAAATTTTCTTTTCATTTTATATTATTTTTATTGATATATTATTTACAACTGCTGCATAATTAAAGCTAATTCAGGTATAGGTTATAAAATGAGAAATAAACAACAGATAAGTGGAAGTTTCATGAAAGAAAGCAATACATTTTGCCGAAAACAAAAAAAACAAATATATAATTTGATTTTGTGTGATACATAAACATATTTTTAGTAAATCATATTAATTTGATGCTTGTTTCACCATTATTTCTAGGATTCACAAAAACGAAGAAAAAAAGAATTATTTAACTCAATTATGTTATGTGGTTTATTAAGTTTAAATTTTATTGCACATTAGAAGCTACAGTGTAATCCACAAGCATTAAGATTGTTTACATCACAAAAAAAATTGAAATGTTTAATTATGAAATAACAATCTACTGTAATAAAAATTAGATCTTTAAATAATTACTCCCCCTTTTCTGATATGTCACAAATAAAAATCTAATGCAATCCTATAAGGGTCATGTTTAGGGAACATTTACTAGTCCAATCATATTGACACTTTACAAATCTTGCTAGTAAAACTGAACAATTTAGCAACTATAATTTACCTTGATACATTTGATCATGCAACAAATATTCTTTGATTTTAATAATTAATTCAACAATTCAGTATGTGACAGAAGGTATTAACAGGTGATGATTAATGGATAAGATGTCCACCTTTATTGGTTTAAATGTTTATTTATTAGAAAAAAAATTGAGTTTGAACTCTCTGACATTTTAAAGTAACCAAGGTCAAGGTGTATATTCTGTCCTTGCTTCACCCATTTGGTCAGCTCTAATTTTATTTAAAAGGTCACCTGAATGTGACCCTTTAAGGAATTTCTTTAGATTTTTATTAATGACATATCAATAGAAATTAAAGATGAAATTTTAATTAAGATTGTGAGATTTCCTATTCTGATACGATGCTCTCTCTTCTTTTTCAGCCTTTTAAAACTTTGGTACCACCTATTCCAGTGTTTGAAAAACTGAATGATACATACTCACAAGGACAGGTGAATTGAACATCATAAAAAGATTTTAAATAATGTGATATTGTGATGATGAAGTACTAGAGGAAATAATATCATACAATCAGAGAATGACACCGTGGTATATTCCGTCCTGTATGACTTGTGATATTTTGTGAACATTTCTCAATAGCATTTTTAAATCATGTATTATTTATTGGGGGGATTTTTTTTTCTGATAATGGAAGAATAGGGGAAAGTTTTCTATGAGAACAATAATCTGTGTTTAAATGCAAGGAGAACAAACTAGACAGAGAGACATTAATGTCATCTGTCATCTGTCATCTGTCATTAATGTCATCTGTCCTTCTTCACATGACTTTTTAATACGATCATTTTATTTAGTTTATTTTAGAGACTAAAATCTACACCTTCTGCATCTGTGTTTATTTTTTTTTATTACAACATTTATAAGATTATTAGGTCATTGTTTACAGATTCCAAGAAAAAACAGAAAATACATATATATCCAAATGAGAACGTCATTGGTCACATAAACCAGAGCAAAAATAGTATGAATGATGTAGTGGTCATTAATTACACATCTTAATGTAAAGCACATGACTTGAGAGGATAATCTGTTGATGATCAGCTAAAATAAGATCAGGCTATTCCAAAACAAAGGGATTTCAGTACCTGTAATGTTATTTCTTACTTATAAGTTGAGTGTTGTATGTTTGTTTTCAAAAACTTCAAAAATATTATTATTAAATTTTGTGTTTTTTTTTCTATTAAATTTGATAATTAACCTGTATAATGCAGGAGAGTAAATACCAGTGAATTTATATTGGTAAAAAAATGGAAATAAATGATCATTGTAAATAAATGTCTGTGTTTTGTGTTTATTATTATCATATAGTTTACATACATTATTAAGTATATTATTAAATCTATGTTTTTCTTTGTTTATCAAGTCTTGTCAATCTTAATATTTGAGGTACACATTTTTCAGTTATTTATGGTAGATACCAAGAATCTTAGGACTTCATGTGGATGTGGATAGACTGTTCAGGAATCTAGTAAAGAAAGACTATCCAGTGTGTCAGGGTTCTATCAAGGATCTCTTGAAATAAGATTGTGGCTAGTCTCAGTTTTTAACTCAAATAAGTTGATTTAATCAGTTAAAAATTCTTGACTTACTACTAATATTGTTTTAGAGATCAAAATTAGATCTAGTTGTTCAAAGTAAAATAGGATTTTAATTTGCAAGGAAATATTATTCTTTTTAAAGGCTGTGATTTGATTGGCTCATGGGTAAGAAGAGGAGGAATGTGTTGTAATTACTCATGGGTTACTAACAATTCTGTACTTATTCAGTCAATCTTCTTATACCTTGAGTGTGGTAGAATGTGTCACCTTGAGTGTGGTAGAATGTGTCACCTTGAGTGTGGTAGAATGTGTCACCTTGAGTGTGGTAGAATGTGTCACCTTGAGTGTGGTAGAATGTGTCACCTTGAGTGTGGTAGAATGTGTCACCTTGAGTGTGGTAGAATGTGTCACCTTGAGTGTGGTAGAATGTGTCACCTTGATTGTGGTAGAATGTGTTGTAATTACTCATGGGTTACTAACAATTCTGTACTTATTCAGTCAATCTTCTTATACCTTGAGTGTGGTAGAATGTGTCACCTTGAGTGTGGTAGAATGTGTCACCTTGAGTGTGGTAGAATGTGTCACCTTGAGTGTGGTAGAATGTGTCACCTTGAGTGTGGTAGAATGTGTCACCTTGAGTGTGGTAGAATGTGTCACCTTGATTGTGGTAGAATGTGTTGTAATTACTCATGGGTTACTAACAATTCTGTACTTATTCAGTCAATCTTCTTATACCTTGAGTGTGGTAGAATGTGTCACCTTGAGTGTGGTAGAATGTGTCACCTTGAGTGTGGTAGAATGTGTCACCTTGAGTGTGGTAGAATGTGTCACCTTGAGTGTGGTAGAATGTGTCACCTTGAGTGTGGTAGAATGTGTCACCTTGAGTGTGGTAGAATGTGTCACCTTGAGTGTGGTAGAATGTGTCACCTTGAGTGTGGTAGAATGTGTCACCTTGAGTGTGGTAGAATGTGTTGTAATTACTCATGGGTTACTAACAATTCTGTACTTATTCAGTCAATCTTCTTATACCTTGAGTGTGGTAGAATGTGTCACCTTGAGTGTGGTAGAATGTGTCACCTTGAGTGTGGTAGAATGTGTCACCTTGAGTGTGGTAGAATGTGTCACCTTGAGTGTGGTAGAATGTGTCACCTTGAGTGTGGTAGAATGTGTCACCTTGAGTGTGGTAGAATGTGTCACCTTGAGTGTGGTAGATTGTCACCTTGAGTGTGGTAGAATGTGTCACCTTGAGTGTGGTAGAATGTGTCACCTTGAGTGTGGTAGAATGTGTCACCTTGAGTGTGGTAGAATGTGTCACCTTGAGTGTGGTAGAATGTGTCGCCTTGAGTGTGGTAGAATGTGTCGCCTTGAGTGTGGTAGAATGTGTCACCTTGAGTGTGGTAGAATGTTTCACCTTGAGTGTGGTAGAATGTGTCACCTTGAGTGTGGTAGAATGTGTTGTAATTACTCATGGGTTACTAACAATTCTGTACTTATTCAGTCAATCTTCTTATACCTTGAGTGTGGTAGAATGTGTCACCTTGAGTGTGGTAGAATGTGTCACCTTGAGTGTGGTAGAATGTGTCACCTTGAGTGTGGTAGAATGTGTTGTAATTACTCATGGGTTACTAACAATTCTGTACTTATTCAGTCAATCTTCTTATACCTTGAGTGTGGTAGAATGTGTCACCTTGAGTGTGGTAGAATGTGTCACCTTGAGTGTGGTAGAATGTGTCACCTTGAGTGTGGTAGAATGTGTTGTAATTACTCATGGGTTACTAACAATTCTGTACTTATTCAGTCAATCTTCTTATACCTTGAGTGTGGTAGAATGTGTCACCTTGAGTGTGGTAGAATGTGTCACCTTGAGTGTGGTAGAATGTGTTGTAATTACTCATGGGTTACTAACAATTCTGTACTTATTCAGTCAATCTTCTTATACCTTGAGTGTGGTAGAATGTGTCACCTTGAGTGTGGTAGAATGTGTCACCTTGAGTGTGGTAGAATGTGTCACCTTGAGTGTGGTAGAATGTGTCACCTTGAGTGTGGTAGAATGTGTCACCTTGAGTGTGATAGAATGTGTCACCTTGAGTGTGGTAGAATGTGTCGCCTTGAGTGTGGTAGAATGTGTCACCTTGAGTGTGGTAGAATGTGTCACCTTGAGTGTGGTAGAATGTGTTGTAATTACTCATGGGTTACTAACAATTCTGTACTTATTCAGTCAATCTTCTTATACCTTGAGTGTGGTAGAATGTGTCACCTTGAGTGTGGTAGAATGTGTCACCTTGAGTGTGGTAGAATGTGTTGTAATTACTCATGGGTTACTAACAATTCTGTACTTATTCAGTCAATCTTCTTATACCTTGAGTGTGGTAGAATGTGTCACCTTGAGTGTGGTAGAATGTGTCACCTTGAGTGTGGTAGAATGTGTCACCTTGAGTGTGGTAGAATGTGTCACCTTGAGTGTGGTAGAATGTGTCGCCTTGAGTGTGGTAGAATGTGTCACCTTGAGTGTGGTAGAATGTGTCACCTTGAGTGTGGTAGAATGTGTCACCTTGAGTGTGGTAGAATGTGTTGTAATTACTCATGGGTTACTAACAATTCTGTACTTATTCAGTCAATCTTCTTATACCTTGAGTGTGGTAGAATGTGTCACCTTGAGTGTGGTAGAATGTGTCACCTTGAGTGTGGTAGAATGTGTCACCTTGAGTGTGGTAGAATGTGTCACCTTGAGTGTGGTAGAATGTGTCGCCTTGAGTGTGGTAGAATGTGTCGCCTTGAGTGTGGTAGAATGTGTCACCTTGAGTGTGGTAGAATGTGTCACCTTGAGTGTGGTAGAATGTGTCACCTTGAGTGTGGTAGAATGTGTCACCTTGAGTGTGGTAGAATGTGTCACCTTGAGTGTGGTAGAATGTGTTGTAATTACTCATGGGTTACTAACAATTCTGTACTTATTCAGTCAATCTTCTTATACCTTGAGTGTGGTAGAATGTGTCACCTTGAGTGTGGTAGAATGTGTCGCCTTGAGTGTGGTATAATGTGTCACCTTGAGTGTGGTAGAATGTGTCACCTTGAGTGTGGTAGAATGTGTTGTAATTACTCATGGGTTACTAACAATTCTGTACTTATTCAGTCAATCTTCTTATACCTTGAGTGTGGTAGAATGTGTCACCTTGAGTGTGGTAGAATGTGTCACCTTGAGTGTGGTAGAATGTGTCACCTTGAGTGTGGTAGAATGTGTTGTAATTACTCATGGGTTACTAACAATTCTGTACTTATTCAGTCAATCTTCTTATACCTTGAGTGTGGTAGAATGTGTCACCTTGAGTGTGGTAGAATGTGTCACCTTGAGTGTGGTAGAATGTGTCACCTTGAGTGTGGTAGAATGTGTTGTAATTACTCATGGGTTACTAACAATTCTGTACTTATTCAGTCAATCTTCTTATACCTTGAGTGTGGTAGAATGTGTCACCTTGAGTGTGGTAGAATGTGTCACCTTGAGTGTGGTAGAATGTGTTGTAATTACTCATGGGTTACTAACAATTCTGTACTTATTCAGTCAATCTTCTTATACCTTGAGTGTGGTAGAATGTGTCACCTTGAGTGTGGTAGAATGTGTCACCTTGAGTGTGGTAGAATGTGTTGTAATTACTCATGGGTTACTAACAATTCTGTACTTATTCAGTCAATCTTCTTATACCTTGAGTGTGGTAGAATGTGTCACCTTGAGTGTGGTAGAATGTGTCACCTTGAGTGTGGTAGAATGTGTTGTAATTACTCATGGGTTACTAACAATTCTGTACTTATTCAGTCAATCTTCTTATACCTTGAGTGTGGTAGAATGTGTCACCTTGAGTGTGGTAGAATGTGTCACCTTGAGTGTGGTAGAATGTGTCACCTTGAGTGTGGTAGAATGTGTCACCTTGAGTGTGGTAGAATGTGTCACCTTGAGTGTGGTAGAATGTGTCGCCTTGAGTGTGGTAGAATGTGTCACCTTGAGTGTGGTAGAATGTGTCACCTTGAGTGTGGTAGAATGTGTCACCTTGAGTGTGGTAGAATGTGTCACCTTGAGTGTGGTAGAATGTGTCACCTTGAGTGTGGTAGAATGTGTCACCTTGAGTGTGGTAGAATGTGTCACCTTGAGTGTGGTAGAATGTGTCACCTTGAGTGTGGTAGAATGTGTCGCTTTGAGTGTGGTAGAATGTGTTGCCTTGAGTGTGGTAGAATGTGTCACCTTGAGTGTGGTAGAATGTGTCACCTTGAGTGTGGTAGAATGTTGTAATTACTCATGGGTTACTAACAATTCTGTACTTATTCAGTCAATCTTCTTATACCTTGAGTGTGGTAGAATGTGTCACCTTGAGTGTGGTAGAATGTGTCACCTTGAGTGTGGTAGAATGTGTCACCTTGAGTGTGGTATAATGTGTCGCCTTGAGTGTGGTAGAATGTGTCACCTTGAGTGTGGTAGAATGTGTCACCTTGAGTGTGGTAGAATGTGTCACCTTGAGTGTGGTAGAATGTGTCACCTTGAGTGTGGTAGAATGTGTCACCTTGAGTGTGGTAGAATGTGTCACCTTGAGTGTGGTAGAATGTGTCACCTTGAGTGTGGTAGAATGTGTCACCTTGAGTGTGGTAGAATGTGTCACCTTGAGTGTGGTAGAATGTGTCACCTTGAGTGTGGTAGAATGTGTCACCTTGAGTGTGGTAGAATGTGTCGCCTTGAGTGTGGTAGAATGTGTCACCTTGAGTGTGGTAGAATGTGTCACCTTGAGTGTGGTGGAATGTGTCACCTTGAGTGTGGTAGAATGTGTCACCTTGAGTGTGGTAGAATGTGTCACCTTGAGTGTGGTAGAATGTGTCGCCTTGAGTGTGGTAGAATGTGTCACCTTGAGTGTGGTAGAATGTGTCGCCTTGAGTGTGGTAGAATGTGTCGCCTTGAGTGTGGTAGAATGTGTCACCTTGAGTGTGGTAGAATGTGTCACCTTGAGTGTGGTAGAATGTGTCACCTTGAGTGTGGTAGAATGTGTTGTAATTACTCATGGGTTACTAACAATTCTGTACTTATTCAGTCAATCTTCTTATACCTTGAGTGTGGTAGAATGTGTCACCTTGAGTGTGGTAGAATGTGTCACCTTGAGTGTGGTAGAATGTGTCGCCTTGAGTGTGGTAGAATGTGTCACCTTGAGTGTGGTAGAATGTGTCACCTTGAGTGTGGTAGAATGTGTCACCTTGAGTGTGGTAGAATGTGTCACCTTGAGTGTGGTAGAATGTGTCACCTTGAGTGTGGTAGAATGTGTCACCTTGAGTGTGGTAGAATGTGTCACCTTGAGTGTGGTAGAATGTGTCACCTTGAGTGTGGTAGAATGTGTCGCCTTGAGTGTGGTAGAATGTGTTGCCTTGAGTGTGGTAGAATGTGTCACCTTGAGTGTGGTAGAATGTGTCACCTTGAGTGTGGTAGAATGTGTTGTAATTACTCATGGGTTACTAACAATTCTGTACTTATTCAGTCAATCTTCTTATACCTTGAGTGTGGTAGAATGTGTCACCTTGAGTGTGGTAGAATGTGTCACCTTGAGTGTGGTAGAATGTGTCACCTTGAGTGTGGTAGAATGTGTCGCCTTGAGTGTGGTAGAATGTGTCACCTTGAGTGTGGTAGAATGTGTCACCTTGAGTGTGGTAGAATGTGTCACCTTGAGTGTGGTAGAATGTGTCGCCTTGAGTGTGGTAGAATGTGTCACCTTGAGTGTGGTAGAATGTGTCACCTTGAGTGTGGTAGAATGTGTCACCTTGAGTGTGGTAGAATGTGTCACCTTGAGTGTGGTAGAATGTGTCACCTTGAGTGTGGTAGAATGTGTCACCTTGAGTGTGGTAGAATGTGTCACCTTGAGTGTGGTAGAATGTGTCGCCTTGAGTGTGGTAGAATGTGTCACCTTGAGTGTGGTAGAATGTGTCACCTTGAGTGTGGTAGAATGTGTCACCTTGAGTGTGGTAGAATGTGTCACCTTGAGTGTGGTAGAATGTGTCACCTTGAGTGTGGTAGAATGTGTCACATTGAGTGTGGTAGAATGTGTCGCCTTGAGTGTGGTAGAATGTGTCACCTTGAGTGTGGTAGAATGTGTCGCCTTGAGTGTGGTAGAATGTGTCGCCTTGAGTGTGAGAGAATGTGTCACCTTGAGTTTGGTAGAATGTGTCACCTTGAGTGTGGTAGAATGTGTCACCTTGAGTGTGGTAGAATGTGTTGTAATTACTCATGGGTTACTAACAATTCTGTACTTATTCAGTCAATCTTCTTATACCTTGAGTGTGGTAGAATGTGTCACCTTGAGTGTGGTAGAATGTGTCACCTTGAGTGTGGTAGAATGTGTCACCTTGAGTGTGGTAGGATGTGTCGCCTTGAGTGTGGTAGAATGTGTCACCTTGAGTGTGGTAGAATGTGTCACCTTGAGTGTGGTAGAATGTGTCACCTTGAGTGTGGTAGAATGTGTCACCTTGAGTGTGGTAGAATGTGTCACCTTGAGTGTGGTAGAATGTGTCACCTTGAGTGTGGTAGAATGTGTCACCTTGAGTGTGGTAGAATGTGTCACCTTGAGTGTGGTAGAATGTGTCACCTTGAGTGTGGTAGAATGTGTCGCCTTGAGTGTGGTAGAATGTGTCACCTTGAGTGTGGTAGAATGTGTCACCTTGAGTGTGGTAGAATGTGTCGCCTTGAGTGTTGTAGAATGTGTCACCTTGAGTGTGGTAGAATGTGTCACCTTGAGTGTGGTAGAATGTGTCGCCTTGAGTGTGGTAGAATGTGTCGCCTTGAGTGTGGTAGAATGTGTCGCCTTGAGTGTGGTAGAATGTGTCACATTGAGTGTGGTAGAATGTGTTGCCTTGAGTGTGGTAGAATGTGTCACCTTGAGTGTGGTAGAATGTGTCACCTTGAGTGTGGTAGAATGTGTCACCTTGAGTGTGGTAGAATGTGTCACCTTGAGTGTGGTAGAATGTGTCACCTTGAGTGTGGTAGAATGTGTCACCTTGAGTGTGGTAGAATGTGTCACCTTGAGTGTGGTAGAATGTGTCGCCTTGAGTGTGGTAGAATGTGTCACCTTGAGTGTGGTAGAATGTGTCACCTTGAGTGTGGTAGAATGTGTCACCTTGAGTGTGGTAGAATGTGTCACCTTGAGTGTGGTAGAATGTGTCACCTTGAGTGTGGTAGAATGTGTCACCTTGAGTGTGGTAGAATGTGTCGCCTTGAGTGTGGTAGAATGTGTCGCCTTGAGTGTGGTAGAATGTGTCACCTTGAGTGTGGTAGAATGTGTTGCCTTGAGTGTGGTAGAATGTGTCACCTTGAGTGTGGTAGAATGTGTCACCTTGAGTGTGGTAGAATGTGTTGTAATTACTCATGGGTTACTAACAATTCTGTACTTATTCAGTCAATCTTCTTATACCTTGAGTGTGGTAGAATGTGTCACCTTGAGTGTGGTAGAATGTGTCGCCTTGAGTGTGGTAGAATGTGTCACCTTGAGTGTGGTAGAATGTGTCGCCTTGAGTGTGGTAGAATGTGTCGCCTTGAGTGTGGTAGAATGTGTCACCTTGAGTGTGGTAGAATGTGTCACCTTGAGTGTGGTAGAATGTGTCACCTTGAGTGTGGTAGAATGTGTCACCTTGAGTGTGGTAGAATGTGTCACCTTGAGTGTGGTAGAATGTGTCACCTTGAGTGTGGTAGAATGTGTCGCCTTGAGTGTGGTAGAATGTGTCACCTTGAGTGTGGTAGAATGTGTCACCTTGAGTGTGGTAGAATGTGTCGCCTTGAGTGTTGTAGAATGTGTCACCTTGAGTGTGGTAGAATGTGTCACCTTGAGTGTGGTAGAATGTGTCGCCTTGAGTGTGGTAGAATGTGTCACCTTGAGTGTGGTAGAATGTGTCACCTTGAGTGTGGTAGAATGTGTCGCCTTGAGTGTGGTAGAATGTGTCACCTTGAGTGTGGTAGAATGTGTTGCCTTGAGTGTGGTAGAATGTGACGCCTTGAGTGTGGTAGAATGTGTCACCTTGAGTGTGGTAGAATGTGTCACCTTGAGTGTGGTAGAATGTGTCACCTTGAGTGTGGTAGAATGTGTCACCTTGAGTGTGGTAGAATGTGTCACCTTGAGTGTGGTAGAATGTGTCGCCTTGAGTGTGGTAGAATGTGTCACCTTGAGTGTGGTAGAATGTGTCACCTTGAGTGTGGTAGAATGTGTCACCTTGAGTGTGGTAGAATGTGTCACCTTGAGTGTGGTAGAATGTGTCACCTTGAGCGTGGTAGAATGTGTCACCTTGAGTGTGGTAGAATGTGTCGCCTTGAGTGTGGTAGAATGTGTCACCTTGAGTGTGGTAGAATGTGTTGCCTTGAGTGTGGTAGAATGTGTCGCCTTGAGTGTGGTAGAATGTGTCACCTTGAGTGTGGTAGAATGTGTCACCTTGAGTGGTAGAATGTGTCGCCTTGAGTGTGGTAGAATGTGTCACCTTGAATGTGGTAGAATGTGTCACCTTGAGTATGGTAGAATGTGTTGCCTTGAGTGTTGTAGAATGTGTCACCTTGAGTGTGGTAGAATATGTCACCTTGAGTGGTAGAATGTGTCGCCTTGAGTGTGGTAGAATGTGTCGCCTTGAGTGTGGTAGAATGTGTCGCCTTGAGTGTGGTAGAATGTGTCACCTTGAGTGTGGTAGAATGTGTCACCTTGAGTGTGGTAGAATGTGTTGCCTTGAGTGTGGTAGAATGTGTCACCTTGAGTTTGGTAGAATGTGTCACCTTGAGTGTGGTAGAATGTGTTGCCTTGAGTGTGGTAGAATGTGTCACCTTGAGTGTGGTAGAATGTGTCACCTTGAGTGTGGTAGAATGTGTCACCTTGAGTGTGGTAGAATGTGTCACCTTGAGTGTGGTAGAATGTGTCACCTTGAGTGTGGTAGAATGTGTCGCCTTGAGTGTGGTAGAATGTGTCACCTTGCGTGTGGTAGAATGTGTCACCTTGAGTGTGGTAGAATGTGTTGCCTTGAGTGTGGTAGAATGTGTCACCTTGAGTGTGGTAGAATGTGTCACCTTGAGTGTGGTAGAATGTGTCACCTTGAGTGTGGTAGAATGTGTCACCTTGAGTGTGGTAGAATGTGTCACCTTGAGTGTGGTAGAATGTGCCACCTTGAGTGTGGTAGAATGTGTCACCTTAAGTGTGGTAGAATGTGTTGCCTTGAGTGTGGTAGAATGTGTCACCTTGAGTGTGGTAGAATGTGTCACCTTGAGTGTGGTAGAATGTGTCACCTTGAGTGTGGTAGAATGTGTCACCTTGAGTGTGGTAGAATGTGTCACCTTGAGTGTGGTAGAATGTGTCACCTTGAGTGTGGTAGAATGTGTCGCCTTGAGTGTGGTAGAATGTGTCACCTTGAGTGTGGTAGAATGTGTCACCTTGAGTGTGGTAGAATGTGTCACCTTGAGTGTGGTAGAATGTGTCGCCTTGAGTGTGGTAGAATGTGTTGCCTTGAGTGTGGTAGAATGTGTCACCTTGAGTGTGGTAGAATGTGTCACCTTGAGTGTGGTAGAATGTGTCGCCTTGAGTGTGGTAGAATGTGTCGCCTTGAGTGTTGTAGAATGTGTCACCTTGAGTGTGGTAGAATGTGTCACCTTGAGTGTGGTAGAATGTGTTGCCTTGAGTGTGGTAGAATGTGTCACCTTGAGTGTGGTAGAATGTGTCACCTTGAGTGTGGTAGAATGTGTCACCTTGAGTGTGGTAGAATGTGTCACCTTGAGTGTGGTAGAATGTGTCACCTTGAGTGTGGTAGAATGTGTCGCCTTGAGTGTGGTAGAATGTGTCACCTTGAGTGTGGTAGAATGTGTCGCCTTGAGTGTGGTAGAATGTGTCACCTTGAGTGTGGTAGAATGTTTCACCTTGAGTGTGGTAGAATGTGTCACCTTGAGTGTGGTAGAATGTGTCACCTTGAGTGTGGTAGAATGTGTCGCCTTGAGTGTGGTAGAATGTGTTGCCTTGAGTGTGGTAGAATGTGTCACCTTGAGTGTGGTAGAATGTGTCACCTTGAGTGTGGTAGAATGTGTCACCTTGAGTGTGGTAGAATGTGTTGCCTTGAGTGTGGTAGAATGTGTTGCCTTGAGTGTGGTAGAATGTGTTGCCTTGAGTGTGGTAGAATGTGTCACCTTGAGTGTGGTAGAATGTGTCACCTTGAGTGTGGTAGAATGTGTCACCTTGAGTGTGGTAGAATGTGTCACCTTGAGTGTGGTAGAATGTGTTGCCTTGAGTGTGGTAGAATGTGTCACCTTGAGTGTGGTAGAATGTGTCACCTTGAGTGTGGTAGAATGTGTTGCCTTGAGTGTGGTAGAATGTGTCGCCTTGAGTGTGGTAGAATGTGTCACCTTGAGTGTGGTAGAATGTGTCGCCTTGAGTGTGGTAGAATGTGTCACCTTGAGTGTGGTAGAATGTGTTGCCTTGAGTGTGGTAGAATGTGTCGCCTTGAGTGTGGTAGAATGTGTCACCTTGAGTGTGGTAGAATGTGTCACCATGAGTGTGGTAGAATGTGTCGCCTTGAGTGTGGTAGAATGTGTCACCTTGAGTGTGGTAGAATGTGTCACCTTGAGTGGTAGAATGTGTTGCCTTGAGTGTGGTAGAATGTGTTGCCTTGAGTGTGGTAGAATGTGTCACCTTGAGTGTGGTAGAATGTGTCACCTTGAGTGTGGTAGAATGTGTCGCCTTGAGTGTGGTAGAATGTGTCACCTTGAGTGTGGTAGAATGTGTCACCTTGAGTGTGGTAGAATGTGTCACCTTGAGTGTGGTAGAATGTGTCACCTTGAGTGTGGTAGAATGTGTCACCTTGAGTGTGGTAGAATATGTCGCCTTGAGTGTGGTAGAATGTGTCACCTTGAGTGTGGTAGAATGTGTCACCTTGAGTGTGGTAGAATGTGTCACCTTGAGTGTGGTAGAATGTGTCACCTTGAGTGTGGTAGAATGTGTCACCTTGAGTGTGGTAGAATGTGTCACCTTGAGTGTGGTAGAATGTGTCACCTTGAGTGTGGTAGAATGTGTCGCCTTGAGTGTGGTAGAATGTGTCACCTTGAGTGTGGTAGAATGTGTCACCTTGAGTGTGGTAGAATATGTCACCTTGAGTGTGGTAGAATGTGTCACCTTGAGTGTGGTAGAATGTGTCGCCTTGAGTGTGGTAGAATGTGTCACCTTGAGTGTGGTAGAATGTGTTGCCTTGAGTGTGGTAGAATGTGACGCCTTGAGTGTGGTAGAATGTGTCACCTTGAGTGTGGTAGAATGTGTCACCTTGAGTGTGGTAGAATGTGTCACCTTGAGTGTGGTAGAATGTGTCACCTTGAGTGTGGTAGAATGTGTCACCTTGAGTGTGGTAGAATGTGTCGCCTTGAGTGTGGTAGAATGTGTCACCTTGAGTGTGGTAGAATGTGTCACCTTGAGTGTGGTAGAATGTGTCACCTTGAGTGTGGTAGAATGTGTCACCTTGAGTGTGGTAGAATGTGTCACCTTGAGCGTGGTAGAATGTGTCACCTTGAGTGTGGTAGAATGTGTCGCCTTGAGTGTGGTAGAATGTGTCACCTTGAGTGTGGTACAATGTGTTGCCTTGAGTGTGGTAGAATGTGTCGCCTTGAGTGTGGTAGAATGTGTCACCTTGAGTGTGGTAGAATGTGTCACCTTGAGTGGTAGAATGTGTCGCCTTGAGTGTGGTAGAATGTGTCACCTTGAATGTGGTAGAATGTGTCACCTTGAGTATGGTAGAATGTGTTGCCTTGAGTGTTGTAGAATGTGTCACCTTGAGTGTGGTAGAATATGTCACCTTGAGTGGTAGAATGTGTCGCCTTGAGTGTGGTAGAATGTGTCGCCTTGAGTGTGGTAGAATGTGTCGCCTTGAGTGTGGTAGAATGTGTCACCTTGAGTGTGGTAGAATGTGTCACCTTGAGTGTGGTAGAGTGTGTTGCCTTGAGTGTGGTAGAATGTGTCACCTTGAGTTTGGTAGAATGTGTCACCTTGAGTGTGGTAGAATGTGTTGCCTTGAGTGTGGTAGAATGTGTCACCTTGAGTGTGGTAGAATGTGTCACCTTGAGTGTGGTAGAATGTGTCACCTTGAGTGTGGTAGAATGTGTCACCTTGAGTGTGGTAGAATGTGTCACCTTGAGTGTGGTAGAATGTGTCGCCTTGAGTGTGGTAGAATGTGTCACCTTGCGTGTGGTAGAATGTGTCACCTTGAGTGTGGTAGAATGTGTTGCCTTGAGTGTGGTAGAATGTGTCACCTTGAGTGTGGTAGAATGTGTCACCTTGAGTGTGGTAGAATGTGTCACCTTGAGTGTGGTAGAATGTGTCACCTTGAGTGTGGTAGAATGTGTCACCTTGAGTGTGGTAGAATGTGCCACCTTGAGTGTGGTAGAATGTGTCACCTTAAGTGTGGTAGAATGTGTTGCCTTGAGTGTGGTAGAATGTGTCACCTTGAGTGTGGTAGAATGTGTCACCTTGAGTGTGGTAGAATGTGTCACCTTGAGTGTGGTAGAATGTGTCACCTTGAGTGTGGTAGAATGTGTCACCTTGAGTGTGGTAGAATGTGTCGCCTTGAGTGTGGTAGAATGTGTCACCTTGAGTGTGGTAAAATGTGTCACCTTGAGTGTGGTAGAATGTGTCACCTTGAGTGTGGTAGAATGTGTCGCCTTGAGTGTGGTAGAATGTGTTGCCTTGAGTGTGGTAGAATGTGTCACCTTGAGTGTGGTAGAATGTGTCACCTTGAGTGTGGTAGAATGTGTCGCCTTGAGTGTGGTAGAATGTGTCGCCTTGAGTGTTGTAGAATGTGTCACCTTGAGTGTGGTAGAATGTGTCACCTTGAGTGTGGTAGAATGTGTTGCCTTGAGTGTGGTAGAATGTGTCACCTTGAGTGTGGTAGAATGTGTCACCTTGAGTGTGGTAGAATGTGTCACCTTGAGTGTGGTAGAATGTGTCACCTTGAGTGTGGTAGAATGTGTCACCTTGAGTGTGGTAGAATGTGTCGCCTTGAGTGTGGTAGAATGTGTCACCTTGAGTGTGGTAGAATGTGTCGCCTTGAGTGTGGTAGAATGTGTCACCTTGAGTGTGGTAGAATGTGTCACCTTGAGTGTGGTAGAATGTGTCACCTTGAGTGTGGTAGAATGTGTCACCTTGAGTGTGGTAGAATGTGTCGCCTTGAGTGTGGTAGAATGTGTTGCCTTGAGTGTGGTAGAATGTGTCACCTTGAGTGTGGTAGAATGTGTCACCTTGAGTGTGGTAGAATGTGTCACCTTGAGTGTGGTAGAATGTGTTGCCTTGAGTGTGGTAGAATGTGTTGCCTTGAGTGTGGTAGAATGTGTTGCCTTGAGTGTGGTAGAATGTGTCACCTTGAGTGTGGTAGAATGTGTCACCTTGAGTGTGGTAGAATGTGTCACCTTGAGTGTGGTAGAATGTGTCACCTTGAGTGTGGTAGAATGTGTTGCCTTGAGTGTGGTAGAATGTGTCACCTTGAGTGTGGTAGAATGTGTCACCTTGAGTGTGGTAGAATGTGTTGCCTTGAGTGTGGTAGAATGTGTCGCCTTGAGTGTGGTAGAATGTGTCACCTTGAGTGTGGTAGAATGTGTCGCCTTGAGTGTGGTAGAATGTGTCACCTTGAGTGTGGTAGAATGTGTTGCCTTGAGTGTGGTAGAATGTGTCGCCTTGAGTGTGGTAGAATGTGTCACCTTGAGTGTGGTAGAATGTGTCACCATGAGTGTGGTAGAATGTGTCGCCTTGAGTGTGGTAGAATGTGTCACCTTGAGTGTGGTAGAATGTGTCACCTTGAGTGGTAGAATGTGTTGCCTTGAGTGTGGTAGAATGTGTTGCCTTGAGTGTGGTAGAATGTGTCACCTTGAGTGTGGTAGAATGTGTCACCTTGAGTGTGGTAGAATGTGTCGCCTTGAGTGTGGTAGAATGTGTCACCTTGAGTGTGGTAGAATGTGTTGCCTTGAGTGTGGTAGAATGTGTCACCTTGAGTGTGGTAGAATATGTTGCCTTGAGTGTGTTAGAATGTGTCGCTTTGAGTGTGGTAGAATGTGTCGCCTTGAGTGTGGTAGAATGTGTTGCCTTGAGTGTGGTAGAATGTGTCGCCTTGAGTGTGGTAGAATGTGTTGCCTTGAGTGTGGTAGAATGTGTCGCCTTGAGTGTGGTAGAATGTGTTGCCTTGAGTGTGGTAGAATGTGTCACCTTGAGTGTGGTAGAATGTGTCACCTTGAGTGTGGTAGAATGTGTTGCCTTGAGTGTGGTAGAATGTGTCACCTTGAGTGTGGTAGAATGTGTTGCCTTGAGTGTGTTAGAATGTGTCGCTTTGAGTGTGGTAGAATGTGTCGCCTTGAGTGTGGTAGAATGTGTCGCCTTGAGTGTGGTAGAATGTGTCGCCTTGAGTGTGGTAGAATGTGTCACCTTGAGTGTGGGAGAATGTGTTGCCTTGAGTGTGGTAGAATGTGTCACCTTGAGTGTGGTAGAATGTGTCGCCTTGAGTGTGGTAGAATGTGTCGCCTTGAGTGTGTTAGAATGTGTCGCCTTGAGTGTGGTAGAATGTGTCGCCTTGAGTGTGGTAGAATGTGTCACCTTGAGTGTGGTAGAATGTGTTGCCTTGAGTGTGGTAGAATGTGTCGCCTTGAGTGTGGTACAATGTGTCACCTTGAGTGTGGTAGAATGTGTTGCCTTGAGTGTGTTAGAATGTGTCACCTTGAGTGTGGTAGAATGTGTCACCTTGAGTGTGGTAGAATGTGTCACCTTGAGTGTGGTAGAATGTGTTGCCTTGAGTGTGGTAGAATGTGTCGCTTTGAGTGTGGTAGAATGTGTCGCCTTGAGTGTGGTAGAATGTGTTGCCTTGAGTGTGGTAGAATGTGTCACCTTGAGTGTGGTAGAATGTGTCGCCTTGAGTGTGGTAGAATGTGTCACCTTGAGTGTGGTAGAATGTGTCACCTTGAGTGTGGTAGAATGTGTCGCCTTGAGTGTGGTAGAATGTGTCACCTTGAGTGTGGTAGAATGTGTCACCTTGAGTGTGGTAGAATGTGTTGCCTTGAGTGTGGTAGAATGTGTCGCCTTGAGTGTGGTAGAATGTGTCACCTTGAGTGTGGTAGAATGTGTCGCCTTGAGTGTGGTAGAATGTGTCGCCTTGAGTGTGGTAGAATGTGTCACCTTGAGTGTGGTAGAATGTGTCACCTTGAGTGTGGTAGAATGTGTCGCCTTGAGTGTGGTAGAATGTGTCACCTGAGTGTGGTAGAATGTGTCGCCTTGAGTGTGGTAGAATGTGTCGCCCTGAGTGTGGTAGAATGTGTTGCCTTGAGTGTGGTAGAATGTGTTGCCTTGAGTGTGGTAGAATGTGTCACCTTGAGAGTGGTAGAATGTGTCGCCTTGAGTGTGGTAGAATGTGTTGCCTTGAGTGTGGTAGAATGTGTTGCCTTGAGTGTGGTAGAATGTGTCGCCTTGAGTGTGGTAGAATGTGTCGCCTTGAGTGTGGTAGAATGTGTCACCTTGAGTGTGGTAGAATGTGTCGCCTTGAGTGTGGTAGAATGTGTCGCCTTGAGTGTGGTAGAATGTGTCGCCTTGAGTGTGGTAGAATTGTTGCCTTGAGTGTGGTAGAATGTGTCGCCTTGAGTGTGGTAGAATGTGTCACCTTGAGTGTGGTAGAATGTGTCGCCTTGAGTGTGGTAGAATGTGTCACCTTGAGTGTGGTAGAATGTGTCACCTTGAGTGTGGTAGAATGTGTTGCCTTGAGTGTGGTAGAATGTGTTGCCTTGAGTGTGGTAGAATGTGTCGCCTTGAGTGTGGTAGAATGTGTCACCTTGAGTGTGGTAGAATGTGTCGCCTTGAGTGTGGTAGAATGTGTCGCCTTGAGTGTGGTAGAATGTGTTGCCTTGAGTGTGGTAGAATGTGTTGCCTTGAGTGTGGTAGAATGTGTCGCCTTGAGTGTGGTAGAATGTGTCACCTTGAGTGTGGTAGAATGTGTCGCCTTGAGTGTGGTAGAATGTGTCGCCTTGAGTGTGGTAGAATGTGTCGCCTTGAGTGTGGTAGAATGTGTCGCCTTGAGTGTGGTAGAATGTGTCGCCTTGAGTGTGGTAGAATGTGTTGCCTTGAGTGTGGTAGAATGTGTCGCCTTGAGTGTGGTAGAATGTGTCACATTGAGTGTGGTAGAATGTGTTGCCTTGAGTGTGTTAGAATGTGTCACCTTGAGTGTGGTAGAATGTGTCACCTTGAGTGTGGTAGAATGTGTCACCTTGAGTGTGGTAGAATGTGTTGCCTTGAGTGTGGTAGAATGTGTCGCCTTGAGTGTGGTAGAATGTGTCGCCTTGAGTGTGGTAGAATGTGTCACCTTGAGTGTGGTAGAATGTGTCGCCTTGAGTGTGGTAGAATGTGTTGCCTTGAGTGTGGTAGAATGTGTCGCCTTGAGTGTGGTAGAATGTGTTGCCTTGAGTGTGGTAGAATGTGTCGCCTTGAGTGTGGTAGAATGTGTTGCCTTGAGTGTGGTAGAATGTGTCACCTTGAGTGTGGTAGAATGTGTCACCTTGAGTGTGGTAGAATGTGTTGCCTTGAGTGTGGTAGAATGTGTCACCTTGAGTGTGGTAGAATGTGTTGCCTTGAGTGTGTTAGAATGTGTCGCTTTGAGTGTGGTAGAATGTGTCGCCTTGAGTGTGGTAGAATGTGTCGCCTTGAGTGTGGTAGAATGTGTCGCCTTGAGTGTGGTAGAATGTGTCACCTTGAGTGTGGGAGAATGTGTTGCCTTGAGTGTGGTAGAATGTGTCACCTTGAGTGTGGTAGAATGTGTCGCCTTGAGTGTGGTAGAATGTGTCGCCTTGAGTGTGTTAGAATGTGTCGCCTTGAGTGTGGTAGAATGTGTCGCCTTGAGTGTGGTAGAATGTGTCACCTTGAGTGTGGTAGAATGTGTTGCCTTGAGTGTGGTAGAATGTGTCGCCTTGAGTGTGGTACAATGTGTCACCTTGAGTGTGGTAGAATGTGTTGCCTTGAGTGTGTTAGAATGTGTCACCTTGAGTGTGGTAGAATGTGTCACCTTGAGTGTGGTAGAATGTGTCACCTTGAGTGTGGTAGAATGTGTTGCCTTGAGTGTGGTAGAATGTGTCGCTTTGAGTGTGGTAGAATGTGTCGCCTTGAGTGTGGTAGAATGTGTTGCCTTGAGTGTGGTAGAATGTGTCACCTTGAGTGTGGTAGAATGTGTCGCCTTGAGTGTGGTAGAATGTGTCACCTTGAGTGTGGTAGAATGTGTCACCTTGAGTGTGGTAGAATGTGTCGCCTTGAGTGTGGTAGAATGTGTCACCTTGAGTGTGGTAGAATGTGTCACCTTGAGTGTGGTAGAATGTGTTGCCTTGAGTGTGGTAGAATGTGTCGCCTTGAGTGTGGTAGAATGTGTCACCTTGAGTGTGGTAGAATGTGTCGCCTTGAGTGTGGTAGAATGTGTCGCCTTGAGTGTGGTAGAATGTGTCACCTTGAGTGTGGTAGAATGTGTCACCTTGAGTGTGGTAGAATGTGTCGCCTTGAGTGTGGTAGAATGTGTCACCTTGAGTGTGGTAGAATGTGTCGCCTTGAGTGTGGTAGAATGTGTCGCCCTGAGTGTGGTAGAATGTGTTGCCTTGAGTGTGGTAGAATGTGTTGCCTTGAGTGTGGTAGAATGTGTCACCTTGAGAGTGGTAGAATGTGTCGCCTTGAGTGTGGTAGAATGTGTTGCCTTGAGTGTGGTAGAATGTGTTGCCTTGAGTGTGGTAGAATGTGTCGCCTTGAGTGTGGTAGAATGTGTCGCCTTGAGTGTGGTAGAATGTGTCACCTTGAGTGTGGTAGAATGTGTCGCCTTGAGTGTGGTAGAATGTGTCGCCTTGAGTGTGGTAGAATGTGTCGCCTTGAGTGTGGTAGAATTGTTGCCTTGAGTGTGGTAGAATGTGTCGCCTTGAGTGTGGTAGAATGTGTCACCTTGAGTGTGGTAGAATGTGTCGCCTTGAGTGTGGTAGAATGTGTCACCTTGAGTGTGGTAGAATGTGTCACCTTGAGTGTGGTAGAATGTGTTGCCTTGAGTGTGGTAGAATGTGTTGCCTTGAGTGTGGTAGAATGTGTCGCCTTGAGTGTGGTAGAATGTGTCACCTTGAGTGTGGTAGAATGTGTCGCCTTGAGTGTGGTAGAATGTGTCGCCTTGAGTGTGGTAGAATGTGTTGCCTTGAGTGTGGTAGAATGTGTTGCCTTGAGTGTGGTAGAATGTGTCGCCTTGAGTGTGGTAGAATGTGTCACCTTGAGTGTGGTAGAATGTGTCGCCTTGAGTGTGGTAGAATGTGTCGCCTTGAGTGTGGTAGAATGTGTCGCCTTGAGTGTGGTAGAATGTGTCGCCTTGAGTGTGGTAGAATGTGTCGCCTTGAGTGTGGTAGAATGTGTTGCCTTGAGTGTGGTAGAATGTGTCGCCTTGAGTGTGGTAGAATGTGTCACATTGAGTGTGGTAGAATGTGTTGCCTTGAGTGTGTTAGAATGTGTCACCTTGAGTGTGGTAGAATGTGTCACCTTGAGTGTGGTAGAATGTGTCACCTTGAGTGTGGTAGAATGTGTTGCCTTGAGTGTGGTAGAATGTGTCGCCTTGAGTGTGGTAGAATGTGTCGCCTTGAGTGTGGTAGAATGTGTCACCTTGAGTGTGGTAGAATGTGTCGCCTTGAGTGTGGTAGAATGTGTCGCCTTGAGTGTGGTAGAATGTGTTGCCTTGAGTGTGGTAGAATGTGTTGCCTTGAGTGTGGTAGAATGTGTCGCCTTGAGTGTGGTAGAATGTGTTGCCTTGAGTGTGGTAGAATGTGTTGCCTTGAGTGTGGTAGAATGTGTCACCTTGAGTGTGGTAGAATGTGTCGCCTTGAGTGTGGTAGAATGTGTTGCCTTGAGTGTGGTAGAATGTGTTGCCTTGAGTGTGGTAGAATGTGTCGCCTTGAGTGTGGTAGAATGTGTCGCCTTGAGTGTGGTAGAATGTGTCACCTTGAGTGTGGTAGAATGTGTCGCCTTGAGTGTGGTAGAATGTGTCGCCTTGAGTGTGGTAGAATGTGTCGCCTTGAGTGTGGTAGAATGTGTCTGCCTTGAGTGTGGTAGAATGTGTCGCCTTGAGTGTGGTAGAATGTGTCTGCCTTGAGTGTGGTAGAATGTGTCGCCTTGAGTGTGGTAGAATGTGTCACCTTGAGTGTGGTAGAATGTGTCACCTTGAGTGTGGTAGAATGTGTTGCCCTTGAGTGTGGTAGAATGTGTTGCCTTGAGTGTGGTAGAATGTGTCGCCTTGAGTGTGGTAGAATGTGTCACCTTGAGTGTGGTAGAATGTGTCGCCTTGAGTGTGGTAGAATGTGTCGCCTTGAGTGTGGTAGAATGTGTTGCCTTGAGTGTGGTAGAATGTGTTGCCTTGAGTGTGGTAGAATGTGTCGCCTTGAGTGTGGTAGAATGTGTCACCTTGAGTGTGGTAGAATGTGTCGCCTTGAGTGTGGTAGAATGTGTCGCCTTGAGTGTGGTAGAATGTGTCGCCTTGAGTGTGGTAGAATGTGTCGCCTTGAGTGTGGTAGAATGTGTCGCCTTGAGTGTGGTAGAATGTGTTGCCTTGAGTGTGGTAGAATGTGTTGCCTTGAGTGTGGTAGAATGTGTCACATTGAGTGTGGTAGAATGTGTTGCCTTGAGTGTGTTAGAATGTGTCACCTTGAGTGTGGTAGAATGTGTCACCTTGAGTGTGGTAGAATGTGTCACCTTGAGTGTGGTAGAATGTGTTGCCTTGAGTGTGGTAGAATGTGTTGCCTTGAGTGTGGTAGAATGTGTCGCCTTGAGTGTGGTAGAATGTGTCGCCTTGAGTGTGGTAGAATGTGTCACCTTGAGTGTGGTAGAATGTGTCGCCTTGAGTGTGGTAGAATGTGTCGCCTTGAGTGTGGTAGAATGTGTTGCCTTGAGTGTGGTAGAATGTGTTGCCTTGAGTGTGGTAGAATGTGTCGCCTTGAGTTGTGGTAGAATGTGTCACCTTGAGTGTGGTAGAATGTGTCGCCTTGAGTGTGGTAGAATGTGTCGCCTTGAGTGTGGTAGAATGTGTCGCCTTGAGTGTGGTAGAATGTGTCGCCTTGAGTGTGGTAGAATGTGTCGCCTTGAGTGTGGTAGAATGTGTTGCCTTGAGTGTGGTAGAATGTGTCGCCTTGAGTGTGGTAGAATGTGTCACCTTGAGTGTGGTAGAATGTGTTGCCTTGAGTGTGTTAGAATGTGTCACCTTGAGTGTGGTAGAATGTGTCACCTTGAGTGTGGTAGAATGTGTCACCTTGAGTGTGGTAGAATGTGTTGCCTTGAGTGTGGTAGAATGTGTCGCTTTGAGTGTGGTAGAATGTGTCGCCTTGAGTGTGGTAGAATGTGTTGCCTTGAGTGTGGTAGAATGTGTTGCCTTGAGTGTGGTAGAATGTGTCACCTTGAGTGTGGTAGAATGTGTCGCCTTGAGTGTGGTAGAATGTGTCACCTTGAGTGTGGTAGAATGTGTCACCTTGAGTGTGGTAGAATGTGTCGCCTTGAGTGTGGTAGAATGTGTCACCTTGAGTGTGGTAGAATGTGTTGCCTTGAGTGTGGTAGAATGTGTCGCCTTGAGTGTGGTAGAATGTGTCACCTTGAGTGTGGTAGAATGTGTCACCATGAGTGTGGTAGAATGTGTCGCCTTGAGTGTGGTAGAATGTGTCACCTTGAGTGTGGTAGAATGTGTCACCTTGAGTGGTAGAATGTGTTGCCTTGAGTGTGGTAGAATGTGTTGCCTTGAGTGTGGTAGAATGTGTCACCTTGAGTGTGGTAGAATGTGTCACCTTGAGTGTGGTAGAATGTGTCGCCTTGAGTGTGGTAGAATGTGTCACCTTGAGTGTGGTAGAATGTGTTGCCTTGAGTGTGGTAGAATGTGTCGCCTTGAGTGTGGTAGAATGTGTCACCTTGAGTGTGGTAGAATGTGTCACCATGAGTGTGGT